>JBBPTZ010000154.1:0-38637 GCA_038094315.1 Phylloporus cf. tubipes
GGAAGATTCAACAGTTTGCTGATCATCATCACGCTAAATCGAGCATGAACAAAAGTGTACGAGTCACTCACGAGAGATCTATCATCTCCTTCTCGGACCAAACGTCCATAACATAGCACATGGCGCCGGCGGACTTGCTCCATCCCTTCCAGCATTCCCTCGTAGGCGGGGTACTCTGGATAGTTTTGACATACTTTGGATTTTTATAAAAGAGGGGGGGTACTCCGAACGACTGAATTCGAGTCAGAGAGTCCCCACAAGGGGCCGTAGTCAAGTAGTGGTTTCTTGTCATTAAGAGAGTGCAAGCTTGCTGTGTCTCTGAACAGAACATAGAATGGTTCACCATCCATAAGCTGCCAGGCAACTGGACGCCGTTTCGCAAGACATGAGACGAGTACGTAGGCGAAAAAGAGTGTTTTTCCTGTAGGAAAAAGGTCAGAACACAAAGTGGGAGTAACGCCGGTGATTGTCCACTTACCGATGCCAGGATGTCCCGTAATGTAAGCCGCTTGACTATACATTGTGTTTGTATCCAACTCGTGCATTGCGAGACGATACTCGTCTCTTATGAGTGTCTTATCAAGCTTATGGATAGCCTCTCCAAAGAGGTAGTCAAAGGCGTCCATATACTGCGTCAAATCGATGTAGTCGGCACCGATGCGGTCATCTCTTTTCATGACAACTTCGGAATGACCCGGCCAAAGAGTATTAGAAAGCGCTTTCACATTTTCGAACATGGGATCTCGAGGAGGGTTCGCTATTGTGGACGTAAGCGACGTAGAGTTTTGAATCAGGTTACATCAACATCACGCTTCATTGAGCCCCTGATTGAAGGGATGTGAGCTCCTTTGACAGAACTCTTCCAACGGTTTTCATCCCCGTTCCTGCAAGTTCGATTTATTCTACGAAGCAAACTTTTCTTTGGAGAACCCGACGCACACCTACCTTGAAATCAGACACGGACCTCCCATCCACCCTTGTTCTGTAGTTACATTCTAGACAGATGCCGTCTCGCTTGAATTTCTCTCCAAGTCTATCGGATACTAGTCTTCCTTTGTGATTGTGATGAAGTAAGTCCGGTGGTCCTCGTGTTGGTGTTTGATGGACGAATGCGATGAGTTTGAGACACGGCCTTGGCAAGCACCGGCGTCACGGGCAGTTCGGTACACGAGGACCAACTCGTTCTCGGTCCCCCGTGCTAGTCATGGATCAACCTCTGCTAGCCTACGTCGCCGCCGCAGTCGCCGTTCTGATACCTTCTGTAAGTCAACAGCCATCCAATTGCACGTTTTGCACGATGAGCACCCGTTTCATCCTTGTTCTTCGAGCTTCGAGCCGTCGTCTCTCTGCGCGGCGTCGCAAGCAACGACGACACGATTGTTGGGTCAATCCCACTTTCCTCTGACGTCCTTTCCTGCTTCTTCCAATGCGGTCATTGATTTCGCCAGCTTTATCTAGCCCTCGTCGTACTCTCCCCGTCCCCCATCGTAACCCGACCCTCCGAGAAAACATACCGCTCTATCACGTCCCCAACGACCCCCCTCCCTCTCCCCTCCCTCGCCGACAAAGCCTCCCTCGACCTCAGCATCATCATCCCCGCCTACAACGAAACCGCCCGTCTCCCCGCCATGCTCGCCACCACCCTCGCCCACCTCTCGTCCACCCCCACCCACCGCACGCACGAACTCCTCATCGTCGACGACGGCTCCCAAGACGACACTGCCGCCCTCGCGCTCACACTCGCCGCCCAACACCCCGCGTCGGATATTCGCATCGTCGCTCTCGAGCGGAACCTTGGGAAAGGTGGGGCCGTGCGTCATGGGATGCTCCATGCGCGGGGTCGGAGGCTGCTCATGGTTGATGCGGACGGGGCGAGTCGGTTCGCAGATCTCGATCTCTTGTGGGACGCAATGGACGCGATAGTCCCGCGCGACAACGACGACGCACGCGCGGTCGTCGTCGGGAGCAGAGCACACCTCGTCAAGACGGCAGCGGTCGTCAAGGTACGTCCTCTTCGACCCGGTCGTGTTCGTCCTTGATGAACGTCTCGCTCGACAGCGTTCTTGGCTTCGAAACGTGCTCATGTACGGACTACATACCATCCTCCACATCGTCGGCGTCGGTCACATCCGTGATACCCAGTGCGGATTCAAACTCTTTACCCGACGCGCCGCACAACAGATATTCCCCGCTCAGCATCTCGCAACGTGGATTTTCGACGTTGAACTTCTCTTGCTGGCTAAACAGCTCGGTATTCCCGTCGCAGAAGTGCCCATCGAGTGGCACGAAGTCGCAGGGAGCAAGCTCAACGTCGTCAGGGACTCGCTGCAGATGTTGCGCGACCTCTTGATACTCAGAGGGAACCAGTGGGTAGGACGATGGAAGGTCGCTCTTTAGCAATAAAAGGTGTACGATTTACCGTTAACTTAATGGATGAAACATCGAGTGGAAGGATTTCAGTCCAAAAAAGAAGGAAAAAGAGGATCAAAAAAACATCCACTCTCAGCATCCACTACACCTTTCTATCGCTGTCGACGTGCATCTCCCCTTGAGCAAATACAAGAAAAGACCGTAATTTTACATACGTGCAACATTAATCTTAGATGAGTCGAATCGATGTAAGGTCGTAAAATGTCCATCAGGCATCAGGGGGGAATATTGGCATTGATTTCGTTGAGCAGTTCTTGAGCGATCTTGGCGTTAGACACCTAAGACTCTGGTCAGCCTCACGAACCGCGCACGCGTTCGGCCTACCCGAAGGTTGTAGTGAATAGTTTTGTTGTTCTCGATGACACTGAACCGTATGTATCGCGGGTCTTGCGCCAGGAAACACTTCATTCCCTGGAATAGCGGTACGTTCAATAACAACGTGTAAACAGCTTCTTTTCGCATCACTGAAAGAAGACTTAGCGCGTGGAAACGACTGCCCCGGAACACACGAACCAAGGCGAGCTCCACTCCCGTCCGCTCGGCGAACGTTGAGCTTCAGTTGACCACTCCCCCGCTCTTTCCATTGATTTTGTGGGCAGAGCGCGTAGAGCTTGCCACGAATGTGAAGAAGTGTATCTTCTTCTTCTTCGCCAGTGATCACTGCACGCGATCTCAGTACACTGCACGTGCCATCAAATGAATATAATCTCGCCTTCTTGTTCCGTCAGCTTCTCTTTTTCTTCATCACTTTGTTCGTCGTCGTCGTCTTTGCCGGCCCGTAACCGTTCGCCAAACGTCGACGGTGCGCGGTCGCTTCCGTCCCTATCCAGGTCACCCTCTTCCTCGCCGCTTCCACTGCCCTCTCCGAGCAGACTGGGCACAGAATCCTTGCGCTCTAGCGAGCTCCTCGAAGAGCCCCCATTTGGCGACCCGGCCCTGGCACGCTTCGGATGTGGCGCCGAGGACGCACCGACACCCATATACGCGGTGAGCATATTCACGTTCATGCCCATCGACCGTCGCGTCGGGGACTTGCTTCGTCCAAGCACGCTGCTCTTGCTGCCATTGTTTCCCAACGGTGACTTGGACCTTGCAGGCGAAAAAGGAGACGCATTCGAAAAGGGGGAAGCCGATCCTGCAAACGCTTCGAATCCCGTTCGTTTAGTGGCAGTGCTTGGCGTGGCAGGTTGTGGGCTCAGAGAGGATCCAAATGCAGCAAAGGACGACTGGCTAAATGTGGATGAAAAGGGGGCATGCGTGTGTGAGGTATCGAGAGGCAACGAAACGAGCTTTGTGGACGTGCACGTGGATGGTTTTTCATTATTGGGCTGTGCGCTCGAAAAGACGTTCTGTCCTCTGACAGAAGCGAACGGAGACGCTGCCGAAGCGTACGACATGAACCCACCCTAGAACAGAACATCAGAACGACGCGACGCGATGCCCACAGACTACGCACGAGTTTCGGTGCAGGCGTCTCCGGGACTGGAACTGGCGCCGTTTCCTCGTGTTGTTCGGGAGGCGGCGATGGTCGCTTCGATACACGTGGATTATCGTCCGCGTCTGCGTCATCCCTGGGCCGCTTAGCGGTTTCGGCAGAGGGCGTGAGCGTCGCCGGCCCATTCTCTGGTCCCAAGCTAGCACCGCGATCTGCTAGTTTGCGTTTAAGACCCTTGTCGTGTTCGCCACCGTCGGACTCCGAGGCCCGTCGGGTACGCGGAAGACTAGAAGCGGTGTCCTGCGCCTCCTCGGCCTCTTCCTCGACAGAAACGAACGAGCACGGCGGCTCGGACGTAGATTGAGACGCCAAGACGTCCTGCGTGTCTTCGATCTGATCCTGCGTGTCCCGCACGTCCTGGGAGAAAGGGATGCCGGCATGCGCGTTAGCACCGGCGGAATCGACGCCTTGTTGCCACTTGATGTCTTCGACGCCTTGGCTGATCTGCCGGACCTTGACGTCGTGCGGCGGGGAGACGCTAAGGGCCGGAGAGTGGGGGTGAGAAGGTGTCCGAGAGGGCGAGGAGCTCTGGACGTCGTGCGCGTCCTCCTCGAGGGTGGTATCGAGGTGGACCCGGCCTTTCTTTGCGGGAGATTTGACGTCGAGCGCGTGCTGGGATGGGAGATAATTTACGTCAGGGATGGTGCCACGGGGGGGCGTGGTGCAGGACGACGTACAGCGCTAGTGGCATTTCTGGGCGTCGCGGGCTCGAGAGAGACCTCGCGCTCCCGTTTCTTGGAGAGTGTCTGATCTGTGCGGTTGTGAATGGAGGTGGGCCGGTGCGATAAAGTGAGAGCCGGATGGACACACCTGTACAGTCGTTGGCGTCGGGTGAGGGGGACGGCGAAGGTGGTGAGGGCTTGCGGTCGTTGTCGACGGCGACGAGGGCGTCGTCGACGGTGTCTGCCATTGTGCGCCGGTGGTCTGTGCGCTGTTAAAGGTGTGTGTAACAGCTCGAAAGGGCGGGAACAACAGGCGGCAGGGGAAGAATGGCTGCAAACTCGGCACAACCCGATCAACAACACAACAACTCGGATTCGCATTTCGACCGTTTCAAGTACGACTAAAAAAACTAGTAAAATTCCCCTTGTCGCCGTCGTCGCCCCTCTGCGATCGTCAGCATCTCCACAAGGCTCGGCTCGAACACAGGCTTGGTCAGAATACTGCCATCCAGGTCAGCAAGCCTGTCAGATCGCCGGACAAACACGCACTGGTCAACCCCCGCTTCAAAGTACGCCTTCTGGTCCCCGATCAGCGCGTTTCCTGCCGTAGCTCAGCACCCCATCGCGTGGACAAACCTCATGCACTTACCAGTCACGCCAACCACAAAGTCCTCCCGTCCCATCTCCCGCAGCTTCGTCACCACCTCCAGCCCAGACAGGATCGGCATCTGGTTGTCCAAGAACACCACGTCGAACGCCGGTCCGTCCTCCTCCATGCGCCTGAACGTCCTGCCGACAATCATCTCCAGCGCAATCTCCCCATTCTCCGCCGTCGAGACGTGACAGCCGAGTCGCGAAAGCGTCCGCGACATGATCGTCCGTGTTAGCCGGTCATCGTCGACGACGAGCACGATCATTGGTGGCTCAAAGACTGCCGAGGGCCTCCTACTCAACGACGGCGCTGGCGTGCCATGGGCAGGCGATTTCAGACAGCTTGCAGCTGGTTCCGTGGAAACAGGAGACCCAGATTCAGAACATGGCAACGTGACAAGCCCCTCCAGATTAGACAAACTAGATGCACCGGCCACCGTGCAAGGCAAAGGAGGCCCGAGCTGGGTTCCAGAAGAAAGCTCCCCGATAGTTCTCGTGAGCACGTGTGGTTCTGACGCGTCGCTCGCATTCGGCAACTTCAACTCTACCATGCCTCCTACACAGGATGTCAGTCGGGTATCGCGGGCAAAGAGCTGTGTCCGTACCCTGATCCATAAGCGACTCCATCGCATTGGGTTCCGATGGCGGTCGAGACCGAGCCTGGAGCAAGTGAATGGACAACGGTCCCTCGAGATCATTGACAGATGAATGCTTCTCGCTCAGCCCAGACTCCGGTTCCGGCAGATCGACAACTTTGACACCCACACCCAGCGCTTTCAATGACAATCGATGCCACGAACGCCATTAATGATGGCAGAAGTGAGCTTAGTGACGAGATGAGGACAAAATATGGTACATACGCAATTCGACCCAAAACGTCGACCCATGTCCCAGTTTCGAGCGTACACCCAGACGCCCACCACTCAATTTCACGATTTGCCGTACCAGGGCTAAACCTAGCCCCGTACCTTTCCCACCTTGTTGACGCCCCTGTTCGGTTTGATTAAACGCAGCTATGCGGTTCGATTCAACAGGCGGGAAGTTGCTATCAAACCAAGACTTACTAAACAACTTCCCATGCGTAATCTCGCGGGCTGGTATGCCACTACCAGTGTCAGTAACCTCGATGCGTACAACTATTCGTTTCAGTGCAGTCTTGCACAGGATGCCATTGTTGGCAGCATCCGCTTCGCCCCCAGGCGTCACCAAAACCTCTTCAACGACATCCTCCGGCTCTTCCTGGAGCTGTGAAACACGTCGCGGCTCAGGGTGAAGATGGGCAGGAAATACAAGACGGGTCGAACACGTGATACGTCCGCCAGCAGGAGTGAATTTGCACGCATTACTAGCACGCCGTGAGATGAGACCCCTCAGAGTTTGCCAAACACACCTGGCAAGGTTGTTGACAATCTGACGCAGTCGTATGGCGTCTCCGAGGACAATTCCGTCTTCCTCGTCGCCAATAGCGTTTGGATGTTCTCCCGCAGCTTCACGAGCTGCGCAGCGTGCGACCTAAAAATCAGGTAATGTTCAAATTTAACACGTACACGACTCACTTCATCGATGTTCTTATCCAGCTGAGTCACCAACTCCAGGTTACGTGCATCCGTGGCCATGCGTAACGGTATGAGAAGGGTCCGCATCACTGCATGGAACGCATATGGTTTGGATAATATCTCAAAACGTCCACTGTCCATGCGATTGCTGGTACGCGTCAATATATGCTCGTTAACGAAAAGCTCAAGACAGCTCACAAATCAAGCATATCGTTGAGCACTTCCATAGAATGTCAGCCAGGCTAGGTTTCCATAACAGAACAAACCTTTGGACATCATCACCAGGCTGCCACCAAGTGCCATAAACTCGATTTCCTGCGCCTTTGACACGGCTCCGGACGCTTCCATGTTTTGAACCGCCAATACTTCCATGGGCGAGGGTTAGCAGGGACGTGAATACTTGCCGACAATACGTACGCGCTGTATTTAGAGGAACCCGGACCTGTGCTAACAACAACATAAATTTTGAGAACGCGTTACGACCAAACTAGTACTCATCATGGAAGACGTAGCTGCGATCACACGACATTTATTATGTGAGACATGATATGTGCAAGCACTTACGATGTAAGTCGGCGCTTCGAGTCTGCCTCCTTGCGTTCGTTTACCTGTGCTTTTTGGGTTTCCTTGAATTGGATCTTGAGTTGTTCCCGAAGAATAAACAGTCTCCTCTCGGACTGTAGACTTGTCAATAGTCTGGACTGTTAAATATCAACGTCATCCACCCACGTTCTCATGCATGTAATGGACAAAGAGAAGGAAAATATGGTATAAGACAAAATTCAAGAGATCTTGCCGGACGTATCAGATTTTCCTCGTCCACATGGGTTGGAAAGACGCACTCCGGACCCAGATTGCACGATACGGCAAGATCAGTACAGATGCACTGAGGACGAAATCGCGTGAGATATTCGAAACATGCGCCGAATTCCACTCACACAATGAAGAAGGTTAAAGATCCGATGAGTGCGGCCATCCGGCTGGTCATCAATCCAAACAATGCAATCGTCTGTAAAGCGGAGGTATAGCTAGTTATCTCGTCAATTCAGGAAGGGGCAGAGAATGGAAAAGGCATACTAGAACATGCCAAGAAAGTCCTTGGTGCCAATGTCAAAAACGCGAACGGGGCTATAGAAGCCGCACAAGTACCTTGGGGGAGTCGGCGTCAGGCACGGTTAAGCATACGAGAAGTTAGCGGTACAAACATGGATAGAAGCTCGTAGAGTCCCCTAGATACTCCTTAATATGGACTGCTTAGCCGAATGGGAAACACTGACCAACACCAAGTGGCGCAGCCCACGAGTATTTGATATGGGATCGGTCGATCTCGAGGAAAGTCGAGGACGATAAAAAAAAGTAACGGAAAAGTCAAGGCAGGAGTGAGCTATCTGGATGTCAGCTGCTATCAGGCGAACAAAAAGATGGACTGACACCCCATAACCAAATCTTGTCGAAGATGGTAATCGGAGTGGCGATGGTGGAAGCACCGATAACCCAGTTCACCACGAGGAAGAGAGAGGACCACAATACCAATGACTGGGAAGAACTGAGGGCGATGTTTAGAAAACGAGGAGAGAGGTATACCTTTTTGATAAACCAGTGCTCCTTGTGAAACCTTGCCTCTGTCCTGTCGTCGAGGAAGCGAATGCAGAAGAATTTGACGATGGCAGGGAATACTTTCCAGCGAAGCGACCAGAGAGAGGCGGAGAAGAAATGTGTGTCTTCTGGAATGACGGTCGTGCCACGACCAAGACTGGTACCCATCTGAGCATGGCTATCAGAGGATCTGGTGGGACCACGTTCTGAGGGTTGATCAAGGGAACTTCGGAGGTCCTCTGTCCAATCTCTGTCGACGACGATCTCGTTCACCTCGTCTCCCTCGACGTCATCGTCGGACTGTAGATGAACCTGATTGCTCTCGAAAGAGCTATCGGCAACTGCGGAGGAGTCGGAAGGGGTGTCCGCGCCTATTCGCTTAACGAAGCGAGTGTAGTGGACTTTGATTCCAGCGAATCGAGCGGTCTTTGTTTTCCTGCGGCGCGAGGCGGGCACGCCTGCGAGCGCGACGGGACCGGGGAGCTGGAGGAGCTCGTGGGGGACCGGGGGTGTGTGGTGGTCCATGGCTATGGGATGATGGGGGGAGCTCGACAAGGCGAGTCCCAGAGCCAACGAACGGCGACATTCGGGGACGAGCTGGAGAAGGCAGTCATCCAGCCAATTCCCAAGCCAAAAACGCGACTCCGGGTCTCCTCGTCCCGTCGGCACACTCACATTTGACCCGTTCAATTTCACACTCCGAACAATCCCACCGACATACATCCACCCCGCCAACGGCTTCCAATAAATTACCATCCGCATCTTGGCTGTTCGTACAGCCCTGGTAGCCATCGCTCTCCTGTTTGTGTGGCCGAAAACGCTGAATTTCGTACCCGGCAACACTCGGCATCGATATTCGCGCCTCGTCGGAGTTTGATTCTTCTACGGCATTCTGCCTCGCACCTTGCCCACCTTGTCTCCTCCGTCATACGCCTCGTCCCGCTCGTAATAGCACATACCCATCCAGGTGCGCAGAAAATATATCTTACCTTGCTTCATAGCGTGACCTCCACCAGTTCAGCACCTTTGTTGATTTTTTGGTCCCCATCTCCCTCACACCGCCTATGGCAGTGCAGATTACCCTCAAGAGTGGGGACAAGGTCAAAGTCAACGGTAAAAATCAGCTCTCACCTTCTCTCGTCCCCAGCATTCATGTGCTACAGATCACGTGTATTGTTCCCCTCCCTGGTCAGTCCGAGATGGCACCCCTTACTCCGTAGCACGCATCATGGAGTTTCTCCCACCGGAAGGGGCCGCCAAAGGTAAAGGAAAGGGAAAGGAATCCTATACCCGCGTCCGCCTCGCCTGGTACTACCGTCCCAGCGACGTTAGTGATCGTCCTGTCGCCGATTCACGCCTTCTCTTGGCCGCCATATACTCGGAAGTGTGCGACATCAACCAACTTCGGTCCAAATGCTTTGTCATCCACAGGGATAAAATAAGCGACCTCGCTGGTTGGAAGAAACGCCCAGACAGATTTTATTTCAATCGTCTATTCGACCCCTACATCAAGAAGGAATTCGAAGTCATCCAAGCAGCGGATGTCCGAAACCGTACGTACCAAAGAAGTCACGTGCTTTCAACTCAACTTCATCCATCTGCGCAGTACCCGATCACATACGCCAGGTCTTACTCTCCCGATACGAGTATGTTGTCGCGGAGAAAGACGTCGTTCCCGACCTCACGGACACTCTTCGGCTGTGTGTCGCATGCAGCCAGTGGTGCGCCAAGTAGGTGGCAGGCGTTCCTTTCACGCACGGATCTTATTGACTCCGTTCATTAATTAAGCCCCGATACGGTGGGGTGTGATAGATGCAAAAAGTTCTTTCACATGGGCTGCGTTCAGCCACCTCTCCATGCGAAGCCGTCGCGTGGTTACGGTTGGACGTGTGCGCCTTGTTCAAAACGCCACGAAGAAGAAGTCGATAGTCATGTGGTCCGTCATCCGACACCGGTGACGAAACCCAAGTCAAACGCGCCCGCGCCTCGAGGGCGGGGTCGCCCACGAAAGGATCGAACCCTGGCCGAAAAGGAGGAAAACGTCGACATTAAATACTTCAAAATGTGGCCTTTCCGATATTTTGGGTGAGTGGCCGTTTCGGACCGTTTTTCCCAACTTATGCCGGCAACTGCCAAGTCAATACACCGTCGCAGAGGACACGCTTGGTAAGCGTGAAAGTTTCTATTAACAGACAGGGTTATATATGGATCGTAGATCCCGACGACCTCATTTTCCCTCGTGCGGCCACTCGAGTCGGGCAGAAGTATCAGGCTGTCATTCCCCCTCTTAGTGCCATAGTCTCCTCATCAACTAGTGACGACGGTCTGCCACTAAGAAATATTGCGGACGGCGACCAAAGAGGGGGAGACAATACCGTAGAAGTCTTGAGCATCATCAGCAACCTAGCAGACGAGGAAGGTGCGCGTCTATGACATTCTGCTAGGTAATTCCAACTGAGTATCATCCAGTTGCTGAACGTAGGTGACTTGGTGTTTGTCGGGTCTCTCCATTCATTGCTTTTTATATGAAGTGGAAGAATGGAAGTCCGCATTGACCAGGAGGGACGAGGATTTACACAGCGTGGATTGGCTTACAGAGGCGTTGCGCCGCTTCTCACAGGCACATTTGATGAACAGGGGATGGTCTACGGTAGACATGAGCGGGCCTACCCGTGCCGAGAAGGTAGCGTTCATACGTTTGCTTACGTTGGTCCTTGATCAAACTTTGCTTTGTTTCTTCCCCCTTGCAGTGGAAGAAGGGTGAAACTAGATACACCGACAAAGAATGGACGGCGGAAGAGGTCGCCGCCTTCGAGGACGGCATCTATCTTCACGGCCCAGAGCTTCGAGCGGTACGTGACGAGGTAGGCACGCGGACGAAGCCAGAGGTGGTCAGATTTTACGGCCACTGGAAAAAGTATGGTTCTTTGCGCTACCGTTTACTTTTTCTTTTTTTTTACACACTCGATGGTAGTTCCAAACTCAAGGAGGAGCACATACATGCTCGTGAGCGTGCCGCAGCCGTCAAAGAAGATCAGGATGAGGAGCCAACCATCGGCGTGCCCATGTCCGAAGACGAAGGGTCTGTTATCCGCGGACCGAGCAAGGCAAATAGTAGCTGTGGCGCTTGTCGAACACGCGAATCCGATGCCTGGTGGCGGGCCCCCAAGGGGCTTGCCACCCATATCCTCTGCGATACTTGTGGCACGAATTGGAGGAAGTACGCCGACCTGAATGTTCGACCCGTTCGTGAGGAGATATTACCCCCGGGGAAAAGGAGCGAGAAACGTGAGGGCACGCCGTTGAGCGCGCCGAACACGAAGCGGCTCAGGGTATGGTTTTCCTTTAATTATTTTTCCACTGGGTTGTTTTTCATCATTGGTAGACCTCTATCACGACGAACGGTAGCCCTCCCCCCGTCGTACTCCCTACATCTCAATTACGTTGTCTGGCATGCCAAAAGACGGGACCTACCGGTCGTGTCCTCAAGTGTAGCCAATGTCATTTCCGAGTACATGCGGGTAAATAAATACATCATGGATTTTGACGGATGCACTTATTTCGTGTGCTAAGGAGCATGTGGTGTCTCTCTAGACAAGCTTGCCGTGGAATCGTGGTTATGTGATCTCTGCGACAACGAGAAGACAGAGGAAGTATCCATGGTGAGTCATTTTCCCGCTGGCTAGTTTTCTCGTCTCACTTTTGATTTGCAGAATACCGAATGCGTGCTCTGTCCACGCAGGAAATCAAAGGCGGTAACGAAGGACGCGGATTCTTTTTTGCGCGCTGTGAAACCCACAGAGGGCCAGTCGTGGGTCCACGTCCTGTGTGCCGTCTTCTCGCCCGAGATTACGTTTTCCGATGTCACTCATTTACGGCTGGTGGAGGGTATCAGTGTCATCCCTCGCGCCCGTTGGACAGCAGTACGTACTTCGGTCACCCAGTGATTATCAGCCATTCTCACGTGCCACAGCGATGTACCTTGTGCGGTGACGCCGGAGGCGCCGTCATTCGATGCAGCGATTGCGTTCGAGAATACCATCTTTCGTGTGCATGGAGGAACGGCCACCGATTCGGTTTCGAGATTCAAGCTGTGAGCGTTGCCTTTTCACTGCATCGCGCGCGCGCTCATGCGTTGTTTTACTCAGGTTCGGAACCATCGTCGTGATGCTATCGTGACCACGTTCAAGGGCGAGACGGGCAACATGGTCCCCATCGTCTGTTGCCAAGAACACGATGCGAACAAGCGCGTGCTGCTCGACATGTGCGAGACGGACGACACTGGCGAGGTGATTCTCAAACCCCGTTATTCCCCCCCTCGGATCCGTGACTGACCCCCGTCCTCCAGACCGCGCTACAAGCCTATTGCCGCACGTATAAGCGAGCACCCGTCGCCCAAGCCCACGCGCTCCTTCGCAAAGCACGTCGATTGGATGCGCTCATACACCCCCACCGCACCGAGGTCGCCGCAGCTGGCCCTGCCGAATCCGAGCACCAATGCGAAGTCTGCGCGACGCAGTACTCGCCGTGCTTTTATCGGAGTAGGGTGTTTTACGTTGTCGCTAAGAGCGTTCCCCCTCCTGCGAGCCCCAATCCGGTCGTGTACTTCCCCGATCGGTGGTACTGCCACAAGTGTCATTGGTCGTTGCAGGCCAAGGCGAGCGGGGAGGAAGGAGTCGAGGAGTGGTCGGAGCTCGTGTCGATGCAAGAGTGAGGACCAGGTCGTGCTTGCGTGTTCCCGTCCTTTTTTTTCCGTTTTGTAGTCGGCTTCCCCGTGATGTTCGCTATTAAGTAAAGATCGCATAGGTACAATTTGCTTGTAAAGTAGTTGGATTGAAATCAAACAATGGGAAAAAGGAAAGGAAAGAAAGTAAACGTCAACTATTGAGATGTAGCATGATACAGACGCGTCGAATGACAAGGGTAGTGCTGTGCGTATGTGAACGAGAGAAAGAAACTCCCCAACATCCAAAAATAAGCAGAGGCAAAAAAAGGGATAAATATCCGTACGGCGGTTAAAGGAGGGTGTGAGAGAATGATCAGGCCGGAGTCTTGGCATGGCACATTCTACGTCTTGATTCGTTTGTAATAGAGTACATATGCAGGGCGTCCCTGCGCAAATAAACGAGTCTCGAGTCCATGTCTGAAACGCGTTAGAGCAAGGACGTACCACTACTTCCTTGGAGTCTGTCGGTGTGATCCGACTGTCATCACAATAAAGCCATCCAGGCCGGGATGCAACGAACGCCGTGTCTACACATCTCGTAAGCCAAACTAAAGCACGTGCCAACACGAAATGGACGCTCACAGTGGCCATTGCCCAGGTTACCAAAGTGGTTCGTGACGCCGTACAGATCGTACCTATACGGCGGCATCTGCACACGCGGATCGTGGGCCGCGCCCGTCGGCGTCTGTTTCTCACCGTACTTGCGCAAGTCGGGTGGAAGTGGCGGTGGCATGTAGTTGGTGAGATCAAGGCATTTGAGAGGGAAGTCCACAACCGTTTCGATCTTGTCTGTGAAAGGTCCTTTGACAGAGAAACGCTTCAGGTGGATCAGCAAGACAGGAGGTAAACGTGAGAGTGAAAGGATCTTGGTGGCACTGCGTAGTGTTTTGCACTTTGGACAATGCCTGGGGCAGATCAACGGTGAGGTCGCTTTGGAAGAAGTACACCACTTACCAAGCTTCTGACTTCTCGAGTACCTCTTCCTTGACGAAAGTGTCTAGACACGAATACAAGGAAACCTTTGACGGACCCTTCACGTTTGGTATCGGCAAGGACAAATACATGAACGAATTATAGGTCGTTGAAGTCTGAAACGTGAAATCCATCAGTACATTGAAACGAAGGCACCACCGATACTGACGTGATGACAAGTCAAACATTCCATCCTATTTCGAAACTGTCCTTGGAAATAATCCACAATCAGGCTATCATTTCGCATCCTGTATATCTCCCACTCTTGCTCGCTCGCTATCTGTTGTGGCAACTTTTCGAGTGCAGCTTCGCGTTCGGGTGACGATCCGTTACTCGGCTTCGTGAGTATACGATTAAGGTCCTCGTGAAGGCCATCCAGAAGGAACGTTAAAAACTCTTGCGAATCGTGCTGGTCCGAACCACTAAACTGGGCCGCATAAATACATATCGATTTCTACGCATGATAGTTTGAGTTCCCAGTTACATTGGTAGAAGAGACGGACATACCCGAAAACCTAGAGGGTTAAAGTAGGGAAGCTCCGAATGCGACATGTCGTAGAGGATCTGGGCGAATGCACCCGCCAAGTTCCCTTTCGTTCCCAATGGGTTTACCATATTCACTGCATTCCTCCATCGCCCATCTTGAATATGGTTAATAATCCTGTATCCAATATTTTAGGAGAGAACCGTACCCGTGAAGAACGTTGAAAAAGGAACCGTAGCGCTCAAACACTGGATCGTTGCATTTATATAGCACGTGTTACCCAGATTCTTCAACCCGGTTGGATTGATTTGCATATCAGACCAATACACAACTGGATAGTCAGACTGGATGGTCGGCGGTCTCGGACCTGCCTTGGTGACGTATGGCGCTGAAACAGAGTATGAAGACGAGTGCAGGAGACGAGGTCGCGAATCCTGACGTTCAGACACAGGAGAAGCTGCGGGTGGGGGTGGCCGAATGACGTGAAGATCGGGGTAATCGATGGGTGTTGGACGATGAGTGAAGTTGGGACCACTGGTACCATTCATGTACTCACTTCGCCGTCTTGCTAACGGCGAAGGGTTGATAGATGCTTGAGGTGGGAGAGATACAGGACTGAACGATGAAGGGGTGGGAGAGAAGGAGGATGTGGATGTTACATGAGATGATGCTGGTGTGATTGAAGGGTATGTGATAGATGTTGAGCTTGCTGTACCGCTGCCAAAAGAATACACCGTCGGCGGTCTGGGTGGTTGTGATATCTGCGACTAAACAGTGAAAGGGGTACCACCAGAAATACCAATGTGTCTTACACTTTCCGAATGACTGTAAGAATGTGATATAGATGATGGAAGTTTGGATATAGCTTGTCGGCGGCCTAGGGATGCAGGACCATCCAAGGATCCCTCAATGTCAGACGCCTTTGTGGGTAATCTTTGAACACCACCAATGTGAACATCATTTGAAACACTAGAACCATGGGGACATACGAAGGCGACAGCTCCAGGAGTCGTTTCTCCGTCACCACACCGTTTACGTGCGATGAAGCCGGCAGCGACCGGATGCGCAACGCATCGGGGACCGACGCAGAAGAAAGTATAGCACCTGAGGTGCTACTGATGCCATTCTCGAGAATGCTATTTGGCGAAGCTCGTGCCCCACCGGTAACTCCGCGAACGACCTCATCTGCAAACATTTGCTTCCACGCCTGGAGACCTCCTGCAAGCAACACGGGCGTATGACGCAGAAATTTTCTGAACGCATTGTCGAAGACGGCTTGGACACAGGTCGATAGCGGACAAGCGGTATCGTATGATTCTGAAGAAGCATCATAAAGTACCACGAGGTCAAACTTGTCACGATTCTGAAAGAGAACCCATTCTTCACGCGGTGCGACGACTAGCGAATTTTCGAGGCTAGCAGCTGTCACGCTACGCCTCTCGTTAGCGGACAGCATGTCAGTTTGTAACACCCTAATTACCTGGGACGTGCAAGCACAGATGGTTCAAGACATACTATGGCATCGGCCTTGATATGCTCCCTGTCAAACTCTTCTCGCGTCCGTATGTCAACCATGAGGGTCTTGAAACCGGGTGCATCCAAGTATTCACGCAAGAGTTCTGGAACAATGGTATTTGACGCCGGAATGGGAAGCTTTTCTGGGACGGACGATGCTTTTGAGAGTGGGGAGGATGCGAGGCTGTTAATTGACGGTTTTGAGGCGATTGCTGGAGAAGCTGGACGACTAATAAAGGCGTTCATAGTTGGTGTTATCGGTGTGCTCGAAGAACGTGGACCGGGATCGATGGATAACGAGGGGAAATGTTTGAATTGAGGGGAAGTCGGCATTTCAACACCGTTTGATTGCGAGATGGACGACTGGTAGGTGCTCCCTGTGGGGTCTGAAACTGGGACTGGAGGAAATCTGGATGCAAATTCGTCCAATTCGTCTATGGACGGGAACGTCTGTGAAAACTCGGCGAAAGCGGAATGAGCAATGGGAGGAGAGGATGACTCTGAGGAGGTTGGCGAAGGCGGACCGAGGCTGGACGGGGGAACCACAGCGTGGGGCGATGACGTGGTCGAGCTATTGGTAGATGGCGGAACGATGGCCGAGGACGATGTTGGGGGTGGGGCTGACACGAGCGTTGGGGATAGTTTTTGCGCGCGCAGTGGCTCGGGAGATCTGAGCAGGGGGGTAGAGGGCGCGGCGGAAGGTTCCCGGGAGATAGGCTTCGAGGTATCAACAGCCAAACCGGCGTCGTTCAACTTCCTGACACGATCAGCTATAGAGTTGCCGACCCGTTTGCTTGGACCTGCGTCGGTGTTATGGTCGCTGATGAGTCAAGTGAGCGGCGCCTAGAGATATGGGTTGATAAAACTCACGGTGCGGCTGATTTTTCCAGATCGGTCAACTTTTCTTCGATGGCTTGAACACGTTGCGTAAGGTTACTGCCTTCGGTCTGATGATGTGAACATTAACGGAAGATGAGACCGAGGAAGGGTGTGGTCACCTTTTGAAAGTCGACGAACTCCTTGTACAAGACGCCATGTCGGCCGGGTTTGTTTTCGGCCATGAACTCTGTGCTGTTCATGAACATGTGGGTCAAAATACCGGCCCTCAAGAGAGGACCGAAAGCGGCCTTGAGGTCGCCCTGGTTCTCGTGGACGCGGGCCTGCTGGGATTGGGTGCGGGCGGTCTTGATGAGAGAGATGGCGGACACTCCCTTGGCTGCTTTTCGGACGTCGTCCTTTGCCTTGTCCTTGAGTTCTGCTACGGTGATGTTGTCAAGTAGACCATCTTGCATGTCTGTGGTCGAATTGTGGTCGGAAATGAGTTGGTTATGGGATCCGAATCCTGGCCCGGGTAAGATGGCCACGCCGGGCATGCCAAGGGAGAGACCGGACTACGAACGGGTACGAGGAGGCGCAGATGGCTACCAAAAGGACCGTGATTACGTAACACGCAGTTCGTCCTTATTCCGATCACATGACTTTGGCGCGATCAATGTCGTTCAAGAACCCCTAGTCACTACTAACACCTCCTTTTATGATGGACTACGTGAAAACCTTTGCCAATGCGGTTTGGGGTCATCCTGAGGCTGTTTTGAAAAGGGATGACCACATTGGAGTCGATTACATCGATTTGACGGAATATATGGATGCCGCCTCACTCTTCATCGGGCCAGCTCTTTGGCATGACAAGATACTCATAAGGGAGGAGTATCGTATTGCCATGCATGAATTGGAAACAAATCCAATGTACTGTCGGGCGGCTTATGTTACAGGACATCCTGGCATCGGTGTGTAGTCAGCTATTTCCCCTACAACCAGATCTAAACTTTTGTGTTTCGAAGGGAAAACATTTTTTCTTGCCTATGTACTCATCAGACATCTTGCACAACGACGTCCAGTTGCCTGGCAGCTTTACAATGCATCCTACATTTTGTTCACAGAGACAGCCACCTTGCACCCAATTCATGACGCGAATCCACTTCTTGATCATGGCCCGTTGTGGGCACTCTCAGACTCGAATGCACATGTTCAAAGTCCCTTCCCCCTCTTTTATGATTCTCTAGACTACGTCAAAACCATCCAGAGTACTTCACCTAGGGCAGAACATTGGAAGGGATGGAGCAAGTATGGGCACGCCGAGTGCTACGTTATGGACATTTGGTCCGAGAAGGAGATCATAGACCTCGCGTGAGTGGCCCATACACTTCCATCCATGCTCGATTTAGCATGATGATTATCAGCAAGCTGTTGGATCTTTCTACTGAACGTATGACTGCTCTTGCCAAGTCGTGGGGTGGTATTCCCCGGAAATTACTTACCTTCGGTGATAGAGACATTGAGAAGTATCGCACAGATGCTAAAGTGGCTGTCAAATCATGTCGGGACACGATCTCTTCAATAGCGCAGCGAGACATTGTTGAAGACGGAAGGTCGAATTTTTTTTTCAGTCGGCCTGAAAACAAACAGGGCATGACTTGCCGCATGTTTGCAAGGGCTCATGTGCAGACACCAACGCTTCGCCGATTTCTCGGGGATGCACTCCGATGGCAGACCAACACTGTCAAGCTGGATTTTTTCCGCGCTCTGAGCCAAGCCACTGAGACTCGCCAAGTCGCCGAGTCCATCTACAAATCCTGGTTTCAGATTTACATTTCTGCTGCAAGTCCCCTACAGTGCCACTGGATACAGGGTTCAGATGGTAAATCTTCACTACCCTTGAGCACAAAAAGAGATGCCGTAGAGGAGCCTGCATACTATTGGGTTGCGCCGAAGAGTTTCCCTGGGATCGATAGCATGCTCATACTCGACAAGGCAATCTACGCATTTCAAATCAATATTGGACCCAGACACGAGTCGCCACTCGACGGGATGTGCACGCTACGAGACCACTTGCCAGCTGATTTGAAAGACCTTCCCTGGAGCGTAGTATTTATTGGAATCCATGAATCTGGGATCGAGGGTGTCGCACGCAAATGGGTCGATAAGCTCTTCTTTCCAATGGACCAGATGCAGGTATCCATTGGGTGGTCCGAGGTGAATCCCGTGATGGATTGGGTTTCCTATGCGGTATGTGGGGTTGGTTGATTGATTACTGGTCTTCTGACGAAGTACTACTAGGAGATCCATGATGAGCCAGATCCGGACATTGTCGTAGAATGAAGGGGAACCGGTATCAATGCTTATTGTTTGCATTACCATGTATCAAGTAAGTACTGTTGTATGTGAGCAAGTAGCGTTGCAGTGGCACCCTGGAGATTGGCGTGCACTTTTAGAGCAGTAAGGACCAGTAGCGGTTCTGCGACCCACCCAGAACGCCAAAGTAAATGTACCGCACTACCTTATTTCGAGCACGTGATTCGGACGCGTTCCAACATTGAACTGCGATGTCGGAAAAAAACGTCCACTGGGCCCTCGATGTGTCCATGTCTGACTTCGGATCGACCTCCTCCTCCTCGACCTCCTCCTCCTCGTTCCAATACATCAATGCCCAGCTCGTCGCACATGGATTCACACAAAACCCAGGTTTGTCCCTCGATGGCATCTCCGATGGTGACCTGCATCGCGTGTCAAAGTGCATTCTCGCCATGCTCAGCCAGCGCGTGGTACGTCAATCACTCAACATTGCAACATACCGCTCAGCGCGTCGCAGTCCGACATGTCTCGCGCAGAGGAGCTCTCAACAAAACTACGTACGCTCTCATACGACCACGAACGACTCATGGGCATGCATCGTTCTTCCATCGAAAAGGCCCTCGCTGCAGAACGTGAAGCGAGCATGTACAAGTCCCGTCTAGTGTGAGTGACAACAAATCAATCCTCCCAGACGCTACTCACCACGTGTGCTAGCACCGCCGCTCGCTCCTTGCAATCATCAGAGTCAAGCCACAAACAGACTACTGCCGAACTGCAGCGTACCAGAACCTCACTACAGGCCCTCCGTGCTACTCACGTAGCCGAGCTTAAAAAGAAGGAAAAGGAGATCGAACGAATGGTCGAGAAATGGTCCAAACTCGCAGACTCTCAAACAAAGGCGTCTCCCGGCATGGTAATTCGGGGTGCTAACGCAGAGATCGCATCGGGTATGGAACTGCTCGGAAAGGGCAGCGGTTACTTGGAAGTCGCGCTAGAGCACGCCGAAACGTCGAGAAAGGAACTCTTTGATGAGACGACCCGGCTTAGGCGACTGACACTGGTCTGCGCGAATCGCTTGCAGTCAATGATGCATGAAATACGCGTTTTGGCGTCTGTCAAATCAGAAGAGGCAAGCTTCGCTCATCGTTCCTAGACAGAGACGCCCTAATATCCAATAGCCTGCCCCCTTTGATCATGATGCATTGTTCCCGCTCACCCCAATCAACGCGGCAGAAGACAGAATTCTTTCCCTCTTTGCATCCGCAAGTGATGCCATTTCCTTACTGTCGAAACACCTTTCGGACAGGCCAAACGCCACACATGTCGAACCTTCTGGACAACGGGAAGCGAACTCCGAAGAATGCAAACATCTTGAGGTAGTCATCGAGAAGCTCCAGACGGAACTCGGTGTGTCCGACACCTTTTGCTGCGTCTTCATCTGACAGTATCCGTGAAGATGAAGCAAAGAAACTACACGAGTCGCACGCAACTGAAACTCGTGAACTCCTTGATCAACTGGCAACCCAAGGGATGCAGAGAGCCTCTATTGACGACCTGGCGATCGCTTCCGAACGTGATGCCGAACGTGACCGCATCAAGAAAGAGCTCGAAGATGAACGCGAGAAGTTTACCCGAGCAGCCGTCAAGCTCGGACAAGAGAAATCAGCCTTCGAGGTAGCGCTCCTTAATTTTCTTTCGCTCACATTGTCTCATTTCATGTTCAGAGTGAAAGGATCAAGTTCCTGGAGGAAAGGCGATCATGGCAAGTTCAGCAAATGCTTGCTGAGCACCCTCCCTCTGTTCCGGAAGGATTACCCCCCGGGGGACCTCCTTCCCCCGGTTTGGCTGCCCACCTTCCGGAGGTAACAAGGTCACCCCGAAAGTCTCCTCGCAAGCAGAAGGTTGTAGGCAAATCGGGTAACAATCGAAAGACGCGTGTCTCCCGTCGTTCTTCCATCTTCTCCATTCCGCCTCCCACCAATGTTGAACCTGCGTACGAGACGGAGGTGATCCCCATTATCGTCCCTGCATCAAACCACCAAGCGGATAATAAACCATCCGTCCTGACCAAATCGATCCTCCCAACTTCTTTTGTTCTCCCTCCGCCGTCACCCAGGACATCACTCCCACCATCCGACTCGTTGCTCGGTCCCTTGGACAGTCACATTCCCGAGAGCCACCCAGACTCTACAGAGGACCCGTCATCCTCGTCGTTACCCTCACCTCCCTCGATACCAACCATCATTGAACCCTCCCCAGCCCCCATGCAAAAATTAGCCCAAGGCCCACCCCGCACCCCACCTCCCGCCCGACGACCCTTCCCGATGGCCAAACCCATGGCATCTCACATGACGCACGCTTATTCGCCCGTCAAACCCAGCCCGCTGAGTCGTATCCTCATGCTCGCCGACTCGCCGGAGAGCCCGGAGTCCGAACCGCTGCCTAAGCTAGGCGACGGGGACACAACGCCGACGGAGTGTCCTGTGCCGCCTGCGGTTGTAGGTGCTGCGGTGGTAACAGACGACGACGACAGTCCGCTGCGGGAGAAGAAGACGGGGCGGAACGTGGGGCATGCGAAGAGGGGCGACAAGGCGGATGTGAAAAAGCGGACGTCGAGGGAGAGGGAGAGGAGCCGGGCTAGGGAGGAGCCTGTCGTGCATGTCGTGGCGGGAAAATCCAAAGCGGTCGGTGCTGGGGAGAAGGAGAACAGAGATAAACCGTCTCGGAGAGGGTCGCCGCCCATGTTGGGCGCTCCCTTGACGAAACTGGCTGGTGCCTCCGGTACGGGCAAACTGGACGCGGGAATTAAGTCTACGACGCGAACAGCGGGGAAGCTGCCGGTAGGGAGAGGTGGTGCGAGGAGAGTACCCATCGGAAGCTCGGAGGCGGCGCCTTTACCCGGATGGCGAGGTTGATTGACGCTATACATTGTATGTGCTACACTTGTCCACATAATTGTACAAGATCCTCCCATGTGGTACGATCGTCTGTTACACACTGATACCCCCCCAAAAATTACGAATCAAGAGCGCGGGAGACCATGAATGAAGCGAAATAGGTGTCCAGGTCTGCAAGAGCGGTCGAAGGAGCAACTGCTCCTACGTATCCGTCAGGCCGCACGACCACGAGCGTCACCTGGTTCGGATCAATCCCGAATGTCTCATACCCACGTCCACCCATGCTCCCTGTCGTGTCGACGTCGTCGAGTAGCACCCTGCAACGCATCCCCACGGATTACTTAACTCAACGATGGCAGGGATGACAAAACAAGACACTCACTTGGACCAGTGAGGACGGAAGAACGCCGGCACGAGCAAATAGTTTGCGCTGTCCTTCTTGCCCGCAGCGACCGTGATCACGTCAAACGCGGTCGAGACGCCCTCAGTGGTACTGCGACCGTACATGCGCATGAAGCTCGTCGGCTTGCTCAGTTCCTCTGCGAGCGCGTTCAACTCGGCGATCCGCGTCTCGGTGAGGTGCCCCACGAAGAACAGCACCTTGAAGCGGGCGTCTGCTGGGAGCAAGTCCTGTATTTGAATCGGGAATATGTTGGCCGCACGGATAAAGACGTGCGGGAGTATGCGTTGTCCAACGACGAGGTTCTCTGCACATTTCTGGTGTTTGGGATCTACGACCGCAGACGGTGAATAGTGAACTCCTATGCCGCTCGTGAATCCCCCAAACGTCTGGAATGCTCTGTGTGATCAAAGACGAGATGTCACAGATACCCTGGAAGGAGCATGAACGAGTACTCACTGCAAGAATTGTTCGTGAGATACGCCGCCTTCGTTCTCCGCAGTTCTTGGTTTTCCGGAGAATAGCGTTGCAAATTGCTTGTCAAAGTTTATCAAGTCTTGTGCATATTTTCTCCGTTCGTGTTCGTACTAGGAAGAGAATATGTCAAATGTATTGAGAACTAGCTTGTTGGGACCTACAGTTTTCAACAGTGACAGATCGGACCATCCTCTGAGTACATGTGCAAGTTTCCACGCTGAAAAGCTCTCAGATTACACCCATGAAAGTAAAGGGATGCATACCGAGATTGTGGGTATCATTCATACTGGCATTCATGCCCTGGCCTAAACGCACAGATAAATGATTTCAGAATTCTAAATAAGAAAAAACCACTGACCAGCTTTGGGGGAGTGGGTATGACACGCATCGCCGGCAATAAAAACACGTTCCTTGACGGAGTAACTCGAAGCCACGCGCTGCCCAACTAACAGACAACTCGAGCGTCAGCACGGCACTGAGTAAGAAGCTTGGAAGGTACATACTGATATAGATGGTCCACCATTCAATGTCTTTCGGGTCTGCTAGCTCGTATGGATGGAATATCTTCCTGCAGACCTACCGATACTCGTCAATCGCATAATGAGCTCGCCAATTCCATAAATGCACCCACGGAAACAAGCTTCTGCGGAGTCACCTTGCTCTTATCGACTCTTCCGGTCTCACCTACAACCTCCGTGTCTGATAGCTGTATGTATAAACGGACCGTGTCGCCTTCACGGGGGATAACCATGCAGGATCCATTCTCGGAATGGATAATCGTTTTGTTGCGAATATCTGGAAAGTTTGTTTCTGGTACTATGTCGACGACACCCCAGACGTAGTCTGTTCGGTTCGATCAATATAGCAGAAAGACATCATCAGTCGGGTTACCTGTCTGTTCGCCTTCCATCTCGATCCCTAGCGCTTTCCGTACCCACGAATGTGCTCCTATACACTACTCGTCAATACTAGCTCCCATAGAAGTGGGACGACCCACCATCTGCCCCTACAACGAATTTCGCGTGTACGATTTCTGTCCTGCTCTCCTCGTCGGTCGCGTCCAAATGCTCCAGAACAACCTGCAGCAGTCATTGTTTGGCAACTAAAAGACGAGCGTTCAAGTTAGTGCCCACCTTTACCGGGTACGACGAAGCGCTTGACAGTTCGTCGGAGTCTTTCGAAATTTCAATGTTCACGGGTCTCTTTGGGCGCTCCACTTCTACCCCATGACTCTTCATAGAATCAAGAAATATAGCTTCTATTGCACCCTGGTGGAGTGTGATCTAGACGCTCGACCGCGAGTCGGAGTTAACCAAAGGAGAGAATTTCACTAGTAGTGACTGTACCTCGAATGGATAACGCGCAGTTGGCGCGGTAACGTCGGGGGCACGTCCTGTGCACTTTAGGATCCGTCCTTGAGAACCCAAAAGACACTCCATGCCCTGACTCATACCTCGATTCCTCCATTTGTCCCGGGATTGTAGAACGCCTGGAGTTATCATGACCCGGTAAATGCGAAAAGTGCATGCGAAAAGGTAACATTCACGTACACACATGTGCATCTGATTTCCCTCTCGGATCAAGCGTTCCGCAAGCCCGTAGCTCTGTTGTACACGTTCGAGAGGTCATCGAGGACGCGAGGAGGGATGGCGGTCTATACCTGCAGCACTTCGATCGTCCTTGGTTGAATACCGTCGGCTTGACCGGCGGCGACTTTGATGGGGCTGATCGGACCAGTCAATGGTCGAGGACGACAGCTGGAACATGATCGATGATCCGTACCGTTTGTCGATGATCCTCACGTCTACGCGTGCCATTGCGAGTGCGTTGGCGCACATGACTCCAGCTGGGCCAGCTCCGAGGACCAAGACGTCGACATGACTTTCCAGAGGCATGGTGGTTGGTGTTGACAGTAACTGAGAGGCCCTTGGTACCATCAGGGAGGTATTTATGAAGCCGGATCATGTCGGGGACTATTATAGTACCCCATTAATACCGCTGGCGACTGGGCGGTGTGTCAGGGATGCCAGGCAAAGGGCCCCGGATCAGGAAAGCTGTAGTAAAAATGTCACAGCTCTCCCGCTGTTGGCCGGGCCATCACAACCTTAACTTAAAGGACTTGGCAGACCCTCAGGTTGACGCTCGGTTCTGCAACAGCGTTCACCAGCGACAAGGCCATCACGACAAAGTGAGTTTTCGGATCATAGTAGACAGCAGTAGCTGGGAGAACCGTGATTCAAACTTTGTGCCTGGTATGTGGTAGGACTTCAAAGAAGAGCAACCTGAAGCATGTGATGAAACTGAGTTGCATCCTCGGTCAAAAGAAAGCGACGTAGATCTGAATCTGACTCGGGTAGTGACGGATTGCAAGAACTTGACAGGATAATTGCAGTGGAAGTTTCTTCTTTCCTTTTACCATCTGAAATAGTATTACAGTACCAGTGAGCGTGTATGACTGTAGTACAACATGCATTCATAGAGTACGCTAAGAAAAGCAGCTCCGGGTCAACAGGTATACGGTTAGTACATTCTGAACAAAAAAAGAGAGCAAGGGAAACCCGACTGAAATACATTTCGTTCTTGGTCGTTGAGTGTCCTTTGTCGAGCTTCTGGGGAAAAACTACTCGCAGCGTCTTAAACTTCGTCATACAGCACACACTGGGCATATTCGGACTTCTCAACTCCTTCCTTGGTGAGTAAAATGTCTCGGACCTGAAACGTGTTTACACGGGGACAGTCACAGTGCGATTGGACTTACTTCCACAGGGGGGCCAAGGCCGAGCGTTTCGGCTCTCTCCCACCGTTCCAGCCTCGTCATTCCAACGCACGGACCAAACTCGTACGTCCTAAATCCATCCTTAACACCAAGAAATTCACTTGTTGGAAAACTCACATATCGAAAGAACGAAGCATTTGGTGGATCTTGTTCTGACCCTCCGAGTGAACTATGGATGAAACCGGGATAAACTCTCCATTCCGAGAGATCGACCTCGAGGATGCTTACCGGGTGGAATATGTCCCATCCTGGATCTGACTTCATTGTAGTATTTGCGATAGCGACCAGCCTTGTCTTCAACGTCCAGATGTTTCCTCTCTGTGTTCGCAGGGGCGTAAAGATTCTGTTTCTCAGACTGTGGTGGCTGTGATGATGTTCGTTTCGTGGTCCCGGAAGACGAGCGCGCCTTCGTACTTGCGCGGGTTCGCTTGACCGGCACGATGACAGCGGTACCCTCGTCTGAGGAGGATATATCAACGATTTCACCGAGCCTCTCATCACTCCGAGGCTCCACTGGGGTTTCTACTCGCTTATCGTTCCTTTTTACCGCGACCGAGGTATTCTTCTGCGACTTTCCATTGGTGACGGAATTCGTTCGTTTAGCGGTTGCAAACGAAAGGGTACCCTGCTTCAAATTAGGCATTTTGGGGCCTTGACCAATAGAAGGTGAAAGCGAGTCTTGTGAGAACAGCGACAGGGGTGCAAAAAGCGACAACGCCACTGCTATCATAGTCACGTGCTTGATCACCTTCTTTGAAACTTAGACCCCTAACTCGTTTCCTCACCTCTTCCTACCCTCCACAATGATGGACTATCCTTCAGATCGCAGATTCGACAATGTGACAGCTTTTGCCAATGCGGTTTGGGGTCATCCTGAGACTGTTTTGAAAAGGGATGATCACATTGGAGTCGATTACATTGATTTAACACATCATATGGACGCTTTCCGACTCCTCTTCGGGGCGGCTGTTTGGCATAACAAGATACTCATAAGGGAGGAGTATCGCATCGCCATGCATGAACTGGAGGCGAACCAAATGTACCATCAAGGAGCTTACGTTACAGGACATCCTGGTATTGGTGAGTGGACAATAGTCTATTTTGCAACTTGGATCTAAACTTTGTATTCCAAAGGGAAAACACTCTTTCTCGCCTATGTACTCATCTCACATCTTGCACAACGACGTCCAGTTGCCTGGAAGCTTAGCAATGGATTACCATTCTACATTCTATTCACACAGACAGCAACCTTACACTCAACTCTTGACACAAATCCACTACTTGACCACCACCCTTTAGTATGGGCACTCTCAGACTCGAATGCGGCGGTTACACATCCTGACCCCATCTTTTATAATCATGTCAAAACCATCCTGAGTACACCACCAAGGAGGGAATGCTGGAAGGGATTGAGCAAGTATGGGCATGCTGAATGCTACATTATGGACATTTGGTCCGAGAAGGAGATTATAGACCTCGCGTGAGTGACCCGTGCACATCTATCCACATTGCATAGTTAACGATATAATCAGCAAGCTGTTGGATCTTCCCGTCGAACGTATGACTGCACTTGCCAAGTCATGGGGTGGTGTTCCCCGAAGTTTACTGAGATTTCTCAACTGGAATGACATTGACATCAAGGAGGTATATTTTAGGGATGCCCAAATAGCTGTTCAAACATGTTGGGAGGCTATCTCCGAAATAGGGCTTCAGAATATCGTCGAAGATGGCCGGTCAAATTTTTTTTTCAGTCGGCCCGATAATAGAGAGGGGATGTCTGGCCGCATGTTTGCAAAGGCTCATGTGCAGACGCCAACACTTCGCCGATTTCTTGGGGAAGCGCTCCGACAGCATGTCAACGCTACCAAGTTGAATTTCTTCCGTGCCCTGAGTGTGGAAGTCTCCAGCCATGTTCGTCAAGTTGCCGAGTTCATCTATGAATCCTGGTTCCATGTTTACGTTTCTGCTGCAAGCACCATGCAGTGTCACTGGGTACAGGGCTTAGATGGTGTTTCCTCACTAACAGGGACATCTACTGTCATCAATGCTGCCTTGGATGCAGCAGAGCTTGCAAAACCTGCATACTATTGGGTCGCGCCGAAGAACTTCCCTGGAATCGATAGTGCGCTCGTACTCGACAAGGCGATCTACGCATTTCAAACAACTGTTTGCCCCATCAGCCCCAGGCGCGAATCACCACTTGACGGGTTGCGGATGCTACGGGACCACCTGCCGGCTGATTTGAAAGACCTTCCCTGGAGTGTAGTGTTCGTCGGAACCTGTGAATCCGAGGTTGAGAGTGTCGCACGCCGATGGGTCAATAAGAAGCTCTTCTTTCCAACAGATCAGACACAGCTGTCTATTGGGTGGTCCGAGGTGGATCCTGTGATGCCAGAATGGGTTCCCTATACGGTATGCAGGACTGGTTGATTCGTTACCGGTCCTCTGACGAAGTACTACTAGGAGATTCGTGATGGGCCAGATCCGCGCGTCGTCACTGGATGAAGAGGCGTTCGCATCACATCAATTGGCAACGCCCTTATAGTTCGAAGCGTCTATCGTGGAACGTTTGGCTGATCATCGACGAAATCTCTGTTCCGATCATTTGCTGCACCTTTGTGAATCGCTGGTAAGGACCATGTAGTGTATTTTATGCTGTTTCCTCCCATTTTCTTCCTTGAGAGTACTCAACACGCTCGTATAATAGCCGCTCTGTGCTAGGTTGTGCTGTTTTCTGCACCGGTGTCCATTAATTAGCAGTTCCTTCATGTACTTAAAGTCTCCTACATTTATACAGCCTCACTATGTCATGTATGGAAGAACACCGAAAACTGTTGGATGCATATCCACATCGGCGTGGCTTGGAGTTTTCAACTTGGCAGCTTCCTCAAGTCATACGCCTTGTAAAGCGGAGAAACATGGGCGAGGAATCTCGGAAAGCCAATATAAAGAGTTAAGGTATGGTATCCGACATAAGAGGCTGCGTCCACCAAAAAAAAAGGAAAACGCAATCCGTCTCTCAAAAGCTAAATTCGCCCGACGGCCGCCCCCCTGTATGAAAGCGGAATCCCCCGCCTCCGCCAAACGGTCCGCCGCCCTGGAATTGCGCAAAGATATCGGCTAGATCGACGGGATTCATACCGAATGGGTTGCCGCCCATGCCGCCCATCCCAGAATCGTTCTGCCCGTCTTCGTCTTCGCCCATGTCGTATCGTTCTCGTCGCCGAGGATCCGAAAGTACAGCGTGTGCTTCGACGACGAGCTTAAATTTCTCCTCGTCGCCGCCCTGCAACGTGAAGGAAGGTGAGCGTACTTGTTCGCCTTGGAGGCAAGCAGAACGACCTTATCTGGGTGGTGTTTCAGACTTTCCCGACGGTAGGCCTTTTTTATGTCTGCCTCTGAGCAGTCCCTTGGAACGCCTGGACAGCGACGTAAGAGAACGGTTACTCGCAAGCGCCAAAAATGACAAACCGAGAATCTTGTAATAATCCTTCGTCTTACTACGTTTGAGGGCGGCCTCGGCTTTCTTAAGTTCAGTCCTGAGGGACCTGACATCTGCGTCGGCATTTTCAAACTCGGCCTGTTCGATAGACGACTTGAAATCCGCCACTGCAGCATCGAATTTCTCGAGGTGAAGATGGATTCGGGCGCGAGTGCGTAGCGCTTTGAAGGAAGTCGGAAGGAGAGTAAGAGAAGCTTCCGTATCTGCCAAGGCCTCATCATATTTTTCAAGCTACGCTCAAGGTCGTAAGCGACGTGAAAGAAAAACTGTGAAGGTCGAATACCTTGACTAGTGTAGTAGCACGGTTTGACAGTAGGGTAGCACGAATATGTCCGCCCTTGCCCTCTTCATCTGCTGCACCTATACGCTGTTACAAAGGGATAGTAACAGGATCACCGGAGCTGTACGGATGTTACGCACCTCTAAACATTCCGTATAAAGTGTAACTGCCTCGTCCAATTTACCACCTTTAAATGCTGTATTACCCTCTTCTTTTATCCGTTCGACGTCTTTTATACGCTTCCGTAGTCGCGAGGCAGCTTCATGTTCGGGATCCAGCCGTAGTGCTGATGTGACATGTTGAAGTGCTTGTGGCAACTTGCCGGAGAGGAAAAGCACTAGCCCACGCACAGCAAGAATCTCGGGCGAGTTGGGGTCAAGTCTCATAGCATCACTATGGACCAGGTCAGACCCGTAGTGTTTGTCACCACTCTACCTACTTTGCAGCGATGTTGGCGGCATCCCAATTAGCGCGCGCAAGTTCCAGCTCGATTCTCCATAGGCGCCATTGCGTCGGTACTTCACCACCCTCGCCTTCTATGCATTGTAGACACTTGTCCAAAGCTATTCGAGCCATTGCCCACTCCTTACTTTGTTTTGCGCTGATAAAGTTACGCAAATGAGTCTCAAGCTCGAGCACCTTTTCTTGGAGTTGCAGTGCGGCAGTGTTGGTAGGTTCCAATGCGATTACAGTGCGTAACGTCGTCAAGGCAGGTTCCGAAGAACCCAAAGCCAGGTGACATCGTGCGAGACGAATCAGGGTTTTTGATGAGGGTTCGGCTGATTGCAATGCAGCCGCCTGCTGGCAATCAGCCAGTGCCAGGCGGAAGCGTTTCAAGGCCATGTAGGAAGCAGCACGGTTGGTAAGGTAGGATGGTTCGGTGGACTTCATCTCTGAGAAAGGGCATGTCAATGGGTATGCGATAAGACATGCTGTAAAGATGGGGTCGGACCTATTGCTTTGGTATATAGGCCGATCGCGTCGTCGTAGTTTTTCGCTCTGAAAGCGACGTTCCCCTGCTCCTTTATGTCATCTGCTGCGGGACCGGTGGGGTTCTCCAGTGGGGGAGGCTCCACCGGTTGTGGCTCTGAAGGGGTGAGGGGACTTGTCGGCTTCGACTGTGGCTCTGGTTTAGTCTGAGTCCTGAGAGAGGTCAGCAGAGGGTTAGGATGGGCGGGTAACACAGCAAGCGCACTTGATACCGTTTGCTTGGGCTTGTTTCCGAGCTTGAGCCTTCTTTTTGTTAGTCATTTTGCGATAAACCAGTCGGGCTCTATCAACCAGAAGACGTCTGAAAGCGTCCAGAATGTTTCGGTAGCGACGTGTGCCAGGTACGACAAAGACAAAGACCCACAACCGCCGCGAGGAGCGTGCAGTGATCACAACCTTGATTGGATTACCACAAAAGGAAACTATATCACGTGAGTTTCAAAGATGGAAAATAGTTCCCATTCACCATCGTTGACCCCTCCTGGAAGACTCGTCGGTGGTTTGCTCACATTCACAGGGCCGGTTTCGATGGCTTCTGCCAGTTTACTGCGCGCGCGAGACTTGAGCGCTTTGAGCGATGATATCGCGACGAGGACAGCCAGCAGAGCGGCATCGCATAGTCCAAACGATCTTCATCGGCGCCACGTGCCAAGCATAGCCAAGTCGCCTTCAACCGTGTACATGCCTGCCGCCTCCCCTCCGACACCCGCACCGTCCCCTTCCCCTGCCAGCTCCCTCTTCGCCGATGCCTTCCACCTCTCAAAGGCCTCCTACGATCCCGCCAACTTGTCCCGTATCGAGTTCGCGAACCTAACCGCCCTCGGCCCCGCATCTCGCAAACGCTACCTCGTCTCCCTCCTCAACGACTGCACCCCTTCCGAGCTACTATTCATCTCACAAACTATCGCCCCCATGCTCAGGCGTGACTTTCTCGCAGAACTCCCCCCAGAGATAGCGTTGCATATCCTTGGCTTTGTCGATGATCCGAAAACGCTCGCCAGAGCCAGCCAGGTATCCAAACGGTGGCATGACCTCGTTCAGGACGAATGGCTGTGGAAAGCAATGTGCGGGACGTATCGCTTCAACACGGACATTGATAATGCCGAGGAAGTGGATTCGGACGACGAATTCTCCGAGGAACATAAAGAGGTGGATCCATTCCCAGCCCATCCGATGGATCCGGTTCTACGCTCCCTCACTGCGGAAGAAAGCCTGAAGCGTCAGGAGCAGTCGCCTCTATCCTCCTGGAGACGGACCTTCATCGGCAAGGCAGCCAACGACGGTTCACCGTCATACCGGAAACAGTTTCAACACTCCTACGTCATAAGTGAGTCCTATCTTCCAGCCGAAAATGTCGCATCTTGACATGAATCAAGTGTCTAACATGCGGAGAGGGGGATCTCTTCTTCATTCGCACCGCATGCCTATCTCGACACCCGATGGCGGTGTTGTTACATCCGTAGCTCTCGACTCCGATCGGGTCGTAGTCGGCTGCGCCAATTCAAAGGTTCATGTGTATAGCGCAAACACTGGCGTTTTATGTCGCACACTCACGGGACACGACCAAGGTGTATGGGCAGTGCATCTCGTCAGTCGCGGCGGCTATTGGGACGAACCCGAGAGCGATGATGAGCCTGCACCACCATCTATCTCTCTTATGACAAGCTGTTGTGTACACGTAAAGTACCGTCGCGCACTGGGACTCGACAAGGCGAAGAAGAGGCGGCCAAGAACGGGACAACGGCCAGAAGGCCCGGGGAAACCGAGTGACTTGTGCTGTACCTCAGAAGGCTGGGGTCAACCTAATCCGATCGTTGTCAGTGCGGGTTGTGATAAGAGTCTGCGCGTCTGGGACTTGGTGTCAGGGTGGGTATTTTATGGTTCTCCGTTCGGTTCTGTTAATCACGGCTTCATACAGCCACTGTATTTACATTCTACGGGGTCACACCGCGACGATCCGGTGTGCTCGTGTTTTGCACAACCGTCCCATTGCGGTAACCGGCTCTCGTGATACCACGGTTCGAGTTTGGGATATACAGAAGGGGCGAATGCTTCGAATACTACAGGGCCATTCGAACAGTGTCCGATGCCTCGATGTCTGCGGTAACAAGGTGGTCAGTGGGAGTTATGATGCAACGTGCCGAGTGAGTCCATCGTCCTTGTTTTTAACCATTCTGGTGATCATGGCGCTACAGATATGGAACGTAGATACTGGAGAGTGTCTACATATTCTTGTCGGCCACGAGCAGGAAATTTATTCTGTCGCATTCGATGGCGTCCGCGTTGTTTCCGGAGGAATGGATACGACCGTCCGTGTGTGGGATGCAATGTCAGGGTCAGTTTACAAATCGGATATCCATAATCCTCGGATACTCATGGACCATAATAGACAATGTGTCGCGCTATTGCAAGGACACACCGCCCTCGTGTGCCAGTTGCAACTCTGTCCTACAACCGGCCTCCTCGCCACCGGGGGTTCCGATGGGCGCGTTATCACGTTCGACCTGCACAATTACACCTCCTTGCAACGTATCTCCGCCCACGATTCATCCGTCACGTCTCTTCAGTTTGATTCGAATTTCCTCATTACTGGCGGCAACGACGGACGGGTGCGGATGTACGAAACGCAGAGCGGGGCATCTGTCAGGGATCTGAGCGAGCGGTGCGAATCCGTGTGGAAGGTTGCTTGCAAGGGCGGGACGTGTGCGATCATGTGCAGGAGGTCGGGGAAGATGGTAATCGAGATTTGGACATTTAGGCCAAGGATGTATCTTTGAGATGTAGGCTGAGCTCATGTACCCCATTTACAGTATTGTTTCTTGTACTACTTGGATTAGTGACTAGCTTATTGTGCATTGTATGTTGTAAATGTAATTGAGATCTCTGAGATAGTTGATGTTGTAGGGTCGACTGTGATGCTAATTGAGATCAGGATGTAGTCAACCATTGAGTGAGTCAACAGTTACTGCCAATACATTATATCCTACATAGTACTATGTTGTTTTCTAATTTCTTCCAAACGCCTACAACAGAGGAATAACACTCAGACTCTATCCTTTCTCCTCTGTTCAATTGGACAATCTAAATTGTTTTGTTACACCTACTATATAGTATCTTCTCCAATGGTCACTCAGTCCACTGCTCACTTCATCTGCATTAGCCTCCCTAAACCACAAACCCCAACCCAAGTTAGTGCATCCCCTCTCTATCAACCATTCTTGATTGACAACATCTGCAAACCATCCATGCAGGCAACCTCACTGCAAGCTTGAGTATCAGCAACACTTTTCCTGAGTTTGCATGATCCTAGTTGAACATTAGTCCAAGCAGGTTAGCCAATGCATACAATGCACACCATAGTGATGCAGGGATGCCCAATGTTGGGTTCTGATCCATTGTTGGCTTGCCAAGCCTAGTAGGAAAATGAGGAATTGAGGTGTGTCAGATATCTGGGGAGGAAACACACCAGGCTGGTTGTAATGGCCTGTCCACTGTGAGAGATGTCTGTGTTCCTGCCTGGTCCATCATTTACCTGCTGCACCAAAAATTAGGATGAAGGTTATCATCAAAAGAAGACATGCCAGGCCCACTGTGGTGATGTCTTCACTAGGGGAGACACCATTGACAGACACATTTGATGCTGCCAACCTGTCATTTGCTGACTGCACCACAAGAGATGGGTTGCTGTTAAGACATCACAAAAATGAAAGAGGCATGCTAGACTCACCATTGTGCCTTGTGCACTAGGTGAAGTATCATTGGCAGGAACTCCCCCAACTGGAGGCACAGGTGCATTGGCTACTGGCTTCACCTGGAAAGATGGAAATCAAATGTGACAGAACTAATACTACCTGGGTAAGAACAAGTCCATACCAGACTAGCTTCAACAGGACATGTAGTATCTTGTCTTCTTCGAAAGGCATTCTTGATGTCTTCTGTCCATGACGAAGGTCTGGTAACTGTAGCTGGGTTAAATTTTATCTCCACTCGCTAGGATTATGTATAAGATATGGTGCTACTACTTTCTGTTTAGCACTCACTCGTCTGCGTTTACCCTCAGCCATTCTCGACGGTCCAACATTCCTGCTCGGTGGCGCAGAATGAGCTTGAAGAGAGATTGCACCAGATTGATCAGGCCGTCGATCGGGCATCTTCATAGTCGGGTCCTTGTTCTTCTTCCACTTCAGTATGCGCATTTTCAACTTTGGGAGGTGCCACGATGGTTTAGTAGCACTTGGTGGTGCCTCTGGTGGTGCTGCAGGTGGGTAGACCATGGGGGGGGCACCTAATAGTTGTGGTACTGGACGGGATGAGCTAGGCACCGGCACTCTCTTGGCTCCATCGGTAAAGGAGGCCAGAGACGGTGCCTCCAGGTAATGTCAGTACAGAAACTATAGTAGAACATAGTGGTACCAACCTCATCATAGTCGAAAAGAGGTGCTGGCGTGTTGGATGGCAACTCGTCCTGTGTGGCGGTGGAACTCTCACCCACTTCGAAAGGCAAAAACACGCACATGCAAGAGATCACTCCCGCTGTCTCCTGATTTGAACTTGACCGCACCGACGGGTCCTTCCTGGAGTGGGTACCCAACAGAATCAGTGAAAATGCTTATAGCGAGAACAATCCAACCTTACCGGCGCGGATTCGGGTGAATCGTTGTCATGGCCGTCCGAGGTCAATGTCTGCCCATCCGGCTGTTCTTGCTCGTGAGCGGATGGATAGAGTAGCGCACCATGATCCAACTACACATGCTACTTACAATGATGCGAGACAGACTTTCGACAATGATTTTCCCGTACTGCCCACCAATGGCAATGAGCTGGTCATCTGGTGAGACTGCGATTGACCCAATGTATTGGGGATGTTCGATGGGGTCGAGCTGTGCGTGTGTTGACTCGGATTTGACCCAAAACGTGATTGTACGTTCTGTCGAGTATACAACGAAATTTCCGTGCTTTGGTAGTGTAATGCACGAATCATTGTTACCATGAGGAACTGGCCATGCTGAGACTGTTGACCCAGTGGATGCATCGAATTGCTTGATCTCGTCATCGGATACAATGAGAAGGTGATTTTCGAACCAGACCAGACCTTTGTTGTAGAGTGGGGTGACTGTCACTCCAATGTCCATGAGCAATCGGCCTTCGTTGCTATCCCAGACTCGAATGACTTCGCGTGTGGCTGTTGCGATTCGATCTCCCTGCGGGGAGTATTTTGCTGTAGTCATCCTGATCTCATGTTGCAGTGTTCGTACGCATTTCCGTGTCGCCATGTCCCAAATTGAAGCCCTGCCATTCCTCGAGGCCGAGAGGAGCCGAGTGGAGTCAGGCGAGAAATCAACCGCTTGGATGTTGCTTGAATCGTCCTCGTGTGCAAAGACCTGTTTGTGTTCGTGCGACTCTGTATCCCACACGAACACCTCGCCCCCAAGTGCCAATCCGCCCGCAATCCATCTCCCATCGTTGGACACAGCAAGACACAGTACGCCACGCCCTTCCAACTTTGCCACTTCTTCCCCATCTTCCACTCGCCACACTCGGACATTTGGACCGTCTCCCCCACACAAGAGATGCTTACCATCGGTCGTAAATGCGAGTGCCCAAATCTCGGAATCACTGGCGTCAATTTCAATCAGTGGTTCATGGCGTTCTTGTTTCACGGTCAATACCAACACACTCCAGCTTGCCAGCACGCACCAGTCATCGTTGACAACGTGGACTTTTAGATGTAGCAGAGCGATGGTAAGCGTAAGCTCCGACTCTTACTCGCTGACAAGTCTGGAGGGAGCGCGACGAAGCAAGCGGTGATCAGGCGCCTACTTCCTAGTCTGTCGAAACCTCGTATATCAGGGCCGGTCTGAACGTGCGCAGACAGTGGTTGGAGTTTTAGAGATCAGGACAGATGAAGAACTCTCTCAATCCGGTTCTCTGTACCTCGTCCATCTTTGGATCGACTTCTTGCTCGACCGGCAGCTTGTTGAAAAGGTGATGTAGGCAATACCCGAAGAAAGTATAGACGATCAGTCATCTGGGATAGGTGAGCTGCTATCCTTCCCCAGTCTTTCTGGAATCATGTCAACGGTACTGAAAACACAAGCTGAACATCTCATGGTTCGTCTGGGCTGACCATTCGGTGGATCTCCTCGGGTCGAAGGTGCAAATTCTCTCCTGCCCCCCTCACTGTTGCCGCTGACGGAAACACAGACGCGGGCCTTGCAAGCCATTGCACGACTGAGACAGCTGTTTCGTGCGCTGTTGTTCACGCCTCACCTTGGCACTGCCTTTCGGAGAGTGGTGTCGGAGAGCCCGATCAGAGTTCAGGTGGAGGAGATCACGCCGGCAATGTTGAACAGACTGGTAGAGTGTGTACGCACGCTGGACGTGCTGTAGCAGTTTGCTGCCTGTGCTTGGTACTCATTCCCTCTTTCCTGTGTTGTCCAAGTTGTCTTTTACTGAATTGTAGCCTATATATCATATCATGGGCGTTTCCTTCATCAACAGCCCACCAAACACTGCAACCCGAATCCCAATCAACGAACGGTCTGCAGGCAATTCCTGAGCGCGGAGCGACTCTGGCAGGCACCAAAAACAAATACAGACAAACATGAACCGAAGCCCCTTTCAACGACTCGGCGAGATCCCACCGCTCCCTTACACTTCCATAATGCCTCCACGTCTCATTCTTGAAAAAGTGAAAGCGTTTGCAAGTGCTGTTTGGGGTCACCCTGAAGCCGTGATCAAGAGGGATGACCGCATCGGAATCGATTACATCGATTTCACGCAGTATATGGACGTCTTCAAATTTCTCGTGGGAAATGTTAAGCACGGTAAGATGCTCATAAGAGAAGAGTATCGCATCGCGCTACATGAATTGGAGACAACCGAAGTGTACGGACAAGCGGCCTACGTTACAGGGCACCCTGGCATCGGTCGGCCAACGCCTATTCCCTAAAACTTCATGTTCTGACTTTCCCCCCGCAGGAAAAACACTCTTTCTCTTCTACATACTCATCACACGTCTTGCGGAACGACGCCCAGTTGCCTGGCAAGGAACGAACGGACAATACTACATTCTATTCAATGAAACAGCAAACTCCTACTCCTTTGACAACCCGAATCCACTGCTTGACTGCGGCCCTTTGTGGGCACTCTCAGACTCGAACGAAGTAGTTAAGACACCCTATTCCATCTTTTACACTTTCGCGAAAACTATCCAGAGTACCTCACCTATGAAGGAACGTTGGAAGGGATGGAGCAAATACGCTGACGCCATGCGCTATGTCATGAACATTTGGACCGAGAAGGAGATTATAGACCTTGCGTGAGTGACTCATACACACCCATTCATGCTAAATGTAACAGAACGATCAGAAAGCTGTTGGATTATCCTGTAGAATGTATGACTACGCTTGCCAAGTCATGGGGTGGCATTCCCCGACGTTTACTGCTATTTCTTGGCATGAATGACACCAGTATTGAGATGGAATATCGTACAGACGCCCGAGCAGCCGTCAAGAAATGTCGGGCTGCAATCACTTCGACAACAGAAGGGAACATGGTCGAGGAAGGCCCTTCAAAGTTCTATTTCTGTCGGCCTGCATACCACCAGGGGATTCCTGTCCGCCATTTGATGAGCACTTATGTGCCGACACCAACACTTCTGCACTATCTTGGGGAAGCACTCCAACAGCAGGACAACGCTATCAAGGTGGATTTCTTTCGTGCCATGAATCAAGCCAGTGAGACACGTCAAGGTGCTGGGTATATCTACGAATCCTGGTTTCACATCTACATGTCCTCTCCAAGCACCATACAGTGCCACTGGGTGCGGGGCTTGTCCGGTGTCTCCTCGCTAATCGGGTCGTCTGAGCTTGTTGACACAACTTGGGGTGCAGTGACTGTTGCAGTGCCTCCGTACTACTGGGTTGCGCCGAAAAACTTCCCTGGAATTGATAGCGCCCTCATACTTGAAAATGCGATCCATGCATTTCAAGTAACCACCAGCCCCAGACGCAAATCGCCCCTTGAGGGGTTGAAGACACTACGAAATCACCTTCCGGCCAATTTGAAAGACCTTCCTTGGAATATTGTTTTCG
>JBBPTZ010000155.1:0-38392 GCA_038094315.1 Phylloporus cf. tubipes
TTCTCTCCATCGTCCCCCCCCCCCCTTACTCTCTTTCACTCCGGCTTCTCCTCCCCCGGCCTTTCACACTTTGCCTTTGCCTCCTGGCACACCACACAGGATGAGGATTTCCCTGGCCTGAGCTCACACTCGAGCCCCCAGGCCTCACACCTCCAACACTCTGGCAGCGGCCTCTTCATCACCGCCTTCCCCTTTTCTTCATGACACTGTTATTGCGCTGTGATATTGCGGGCCTACTCCGTCATCAGCTCAATTCAACCTAGACAACTGGGTACTTACCCTCTTCCTGGCGGCCTCATCCTCCACCTGCTCTTGTGCCTTCACCGAGATCTCTGCCGCCACTTCCACCACCTGTCGTCTCACCTCCTTCAACCTCCATCGACCCACTTCCAGCATGCGCTGCACCTCCGCCTCCGCTACCCACCACGCTTCCTCCTCCACCGCTACTCTCACTGCCTCCTCCACCACCCTCCTCATCTCCTCCTCCGCCACTTTCTGTCATGCCTCCTCCTTCTTCCTCGCCTTTGCTCAATGCTTTCGCTCCGCGTACTTGGCATCAGCCATCTCCTCCTCCTCGTCATGCTTGGCGATCTGAGCGTCTTCCCACTCTGTGATATCAGTAAGGGATGGGGTGGTTGCGGTGGTGGACATGTTGTGGAAGGTGATGGTAGTGGTTGGAAGTTAAGAAGCAAGTCTGTCCCACATTGGACTTATATGGGTATAATTTCAGACTCTGCACCCGACCGCTTATTCCGCTTAGTCCACTTAGTCCACATTGTTCCAAGCACACATTATCCACAAGGCCTTCAGGGGTTCAGGCCTAAGAGGGGGATACTGTCATATGCCACTTTTTTACAAGTCCAACTCCGGTCTCCACTCCTCAACTCCATACCAACTCCGGAGTTATTCTCCTATCCTCGGGTCACCTGACCCTCAGACCATTTCCATTACTCATATGTATATCCTTGTTCTCACTTACTCCATTTGTACTAGTTCCACCTCTTGTTCTCCTCCAGGAGCTGTGTGAAGCACAGCTCTGGTATTCCGGTACATCTCCTTTCCGTCTTACTCAGTCTTTAGCTCCATATTACCAATATTTCCAATACTCTGGTAATAGTACATTCCAGCTTAGAAATCCAGTGTAACTCCGGAGTATATAAACCCTGTAATATTCATTGTAGATACTTCAGTTCGAATATCGATTTAACTTCCTCCTGTCCTCCTGCACTTGAGTCTCTAAGTGTTAAGACCGGGTCCTCTGAAGGTGAGGGTCTGGAGTTAGGTCGGAGTGGAAGTACTGGGTAGGTACGGAGTTGGTCAGAGGGGGAGAGGACTCTTGACGCAGGACTTATGTGTCGCGTCCTTGTACTCGCGGTCCTCGAGGGTCAGAGGGTCAGAGGGTCAGAGGAGAGTCTGGGAACTCAAGTGGGAAGAGGGGATTCGGAGGAATCTAAGTTGATATTCGAACTGAGGTGCTACGCCGTAATTACAGGAGTTTATATACAACGGAGTAGCATTGGATTCGTAAGACAGAACGGAGTATAGCCAGAGGAATGTACATTAGTAAGATGGAACAAGAGAGCTGAGTAAGACAGAAGGGAGAAAGCCGGATTACCAGAGCTGTGCTATGCATAGGTCTATCGGAGGAGAAACAGAAGCGGAACTAATACTAAAAAGGTAAGATAGAATGGAAACAGAAAACAATAGAAGACAAATGGAGTTACGGGTAGGTCCGAAGGTCATGTGACCAGAGGTCGCAGAGAAACATCCAGAGTTCGTAGGTGGATGAGTCTGGAGTTTCGGAGGTGGACTTAGTCGAAGGGTGGCATATGACACTAAGACTCTTCTCTGACCTCTGACTCCAAGGACTGTGAGTACAAGGGCACAACACATAAGTCCTGCGCCAAGAGTCCTCGCCCCTTTCCGACTCGCTCCGTACCCCTTGGTACCTCTAACACTCCGAAACTCCGGACTTCCCCCCAGGAGAATCCAAGTTTAACACTAACCTGTCATATAGCCCTGTTCTCTAATAAAACACCATGTCTTGTCATACACACAATAACTCACATTGAAACAAGGATCCTATCCTATCTCCAAATGACTCTGCTACCCACCTCACTAATAACAATCAGCAGCCATTTCAGGTTTATATCACATGTGGGCTATAATAGAATTAACTGTAGCCAAAATCTAGTAATCTGCCCACACTTCTCTGCCTTTGCCTCTAATGCCCCACAAACCCCAATTGGTCTTTACCATGACTCGAGGGTCAAAGTCTGCAACCTCCCATTTCTCACTTCCAAATGGATTTTCACCAGGTGTAACTACCCATTCAAACTCGCCAGCTACATCTGGGGCTTGGTCAAGGGATCGGATGTCTCTCTCGATGTCTGTTGGAGAAAATCCTGTGACAAAAATTGCACACCTAGTGGCAAGGAGTGCTGGTACAACCAGTCCCCATTCGATAGGAGAAACTATTTGTTGATGGCGTTTTCCATCAAGTTCCGAAAGAGATGACGGCGACGGAAAGCCAAACCCGGGAGAGAAAAAGAAAAAGAGATCGGTATAAGGATCAAATGTGTCCTGAAACTGTGGATGGACTTCCATATAGTTGGCTTGCATGCCTGTGATCGTCAGCTGCGGCGAGTAAGGGACTGTGTACGACAGGATCCCGTATAGTTCGAGTGAGGAACGTGTTCGTTTCAAACGAGCAATTGGCTTCGGAGTGGGAGGCTCGTAAACATTGGGGACATACAACGGTTGCTTGTCTTGTTCACGGGGTGGCTCTCCTGCAGCTAGAAGACCTTCGGGAGACGGTGTAGACGTGGAAACTTGAGACCTCAAGTCATTTCGTAGTCTCGGCAAGGACACCTGAGGGCCGATGAAGTACAGATGAAAATGGCAGGATGGGAAAAGCATGCAGAGCTGCTCCCAGACATGGGGGGGAAGTGAAGACTCTGCACGGGCGCCGAGAATAAATATCCTGACTTGGGGCTTGGTGACACCAGCTTCCTCAGTGTCAGGAGCACCGGGAGCAACATGTAACGTCGTGCGTAGCGCTGGGGGGAGATTGAACAGTTCAATACCTACCTGACCAACCTGTTAATCAACTGACCGGCTAGGGATCTACTTCCTTCGGCTGTGATGCGGTGATTGTTCAAGGTCAATCCGCTATTCTGATGGAGCACAGAACCTATGGTGAGCGGATAGGTGAGCAACTTGCTCGCATGCCTCCTCGATCGTTCGGTGTCCATCGAAGAGAACCCACGCGTGTACCAAAACAAATCCCAATTTGTAAACGAGATGGCCTCCTCGTACGCTTGGGGTCCTTCGTGGAGACGTCAAATTTCAGCACCTATCCAGGTGTGTACTATACGCACCTGGTAGCTCGAACTCGTACATTCTCCGACCACTTCGAAGATCGTGTTCATCCTCATTAACTTCTCGAAGACGCGAACAAATCTTTGCGTGAATCTCATCCATTTCCCAATGCTCTCTGCTACAATGAGTCGGCCAGCCACAGTCAGGACACTCGAACTTGACCCTCGACGGTTTCGTCGCGGTTTCGTCATGACTGGATGAACACACTGGGCAGGGAGCAAGAGAACAAACTGCTTCCCCGCGAGCCTTGACTGCAGGAAACGGGGATGCAGAGAAAGGATGGAATAGATCATCGTCACCAGAGGGGGAGGTTCTTCCGTATGTTGCAGGTTTCGGTTTCTGAGCGAATTTGAAAAAATGTCGCCGACTGCGAACTCCCTGATGGTTGGCACCGATGACCCGGAAACGCAGTGAAGAATTGATAAATGAGAAAGTTGAGCCCCGGCGCAGAGACATCGCACGTCGCAAATCCGAAAGGTATTCACGGAGAACCCGTGGGAACGGTGTGCTATCGGACGTCTACTGGACGCTGTATTCGTGCCGGTTCAAACATACCGAGACATACGTTCCATGTAAAGAACATTGCATGGCGCATAACCGATAGGAATGCAGACTGGACAAGGTTGAAGCGGAATACATATGAACAGTAAAAGCTCAAAGCAATACAGCAAATCTACCCAAGCATTCAGGACCAGAAAAGACACCTCTTCTCCGACGGAGGATTCAACTGCTTTAAAAGTAAACAGACAGTTTAAGAACAAAACGATTCTGACCTTCGCCCATTTCGAACACTTAAATGCTTTAGCGAATTCTGGAATGTTAGAAACAGTGCCGTCGGTACGGTAGCGATTCGGTGAGTGGGGATCTGTCCGCACTCGTTGCACCTGATGGAGAGGGTGAGTGCTCCGAAGTTCAATGGTGTTCAATAGTAACACTCACAGCGTCCGCTGGTCGATTGTTCATGGCCCATGCGCGCGCAAAGGAGATGAAGAACAATTGTTCCCTGTGTATGTATGATCATTCGCGAATGCTTCTTTGGAGTAAGAAGATGTGTCACCTAGTATAGTCTAATCCGGGAAGCAGATATTCGTGCCCAGCATCATATGAATCTTCGTATTGGGATTTCCATGCGCGATAAGCTTGGATAAGACCAGAGTCACCAATGTTTTCCCCAGACGTACTTCAAGGCCAAAGTCAGCAATTTCCACGACATTTTTAGACGGTCGACTCACAGATTGCCCTGTCAGATGTAATATGTAGGATCAAATATTTGCAAGAAACATAGACTCACATTGACATGCATGATACCACCTTTGCCGTCGTCAACGGTGTATGCTGGAGCACATCAACAAACCCGAAGGTATGAAGACCAAAAGATGATACCAGAATATTGTTCGACGATACAATCTTGGCGAATTTGATAAGCATCGCTCGTCTGGCGAGTCCACCACTCCTCCAATTTCCCTTGTTGATTGTAAAGACGACCGGAAGAGTCAAAGGCGTGCTGTTCAAATAGTGAGCTATCGCCCAAAGGAACTACACAGATGCACCCACCGTAAGTTCGTGGGCGGCGACCATGCCAAATGAACCATATGATAGGTATCCCGGCCTGGGCGATTGTGAGAGAAATGGATTGCCGAAGTGAGCAAGCACGAACCATTCAAGGGAAAAGAAGGGTGGTTGGAGAATACCAGCGGGGAACACAATCTTTCATTGAAAAATCAGGTTCCGGAACGTGCACGGGTGATCGAGATCTACGCACCTCATTGCCCGTAGGATTATAGTATGCGTTCACAGTTGCTGGGGTCATTTCCCACTCATCAAGATTCCTCGACTTTCCGAGTTTTTGCCACATCTTGTAGACGTCGGAAACCCTAGCTCATGATATTAGACGGATTTTCGTGCTTGCTGCGTACACAAAGGAACTGACGCGGCACTCAGCATGTTCTCAAAGAAGGTGTCCACGTGGACCTTGACGAGTGTATAATAGCTCACTAGAGAGCGAGGATCACGGGTATCGGGGGATAGTGGGAAGCCAACCTTCCTTCGGATTGCCTCGGCCTTGTCGCGGGCCTTTTGAGCTGATTCCTCGTCCATCCACTCGATTCGCTGCAGAGATTTCTCAAATGCCTTGACGATGTCTGCAAAACTGTAAGGGCGACAAGTTCGAGGTAGAAATTGGTGCCTACCTGATATAACCTCAGTAGCTCTTTCCTTCGAGTTGTTGGGGAACGTTGCATTGACGAAGTACCTGCCAGTAGCAAAGCCCATGGCATCTTCCACTTCCTGCATGCAAAATTCGGATCGCTCCCCAATAGCTCCTGGTCTGAGTCCGTTAAGAACTTCTTGCAATTGCCGTACCGCCTTCCACGCCTCGGTTGTCGTCCCCAAGTTTGGGGCATATCTCAGAGCAGCACGGACAACAAGATATGCCTCCACGACGTCAGAAGACGTACGCTCCAGAATTCGTGACAAAGAGCTCGGATATGGCTTGTAAGTGATGATGACACGGCTGGGGAAGAAGCGAGGTGTAAACGTAGCAAAATAGTCAGGGAAATTGATTTGAGGAAGTGCGGATTTAAGGGTGTTGATGCCAACGGGGTTGTATGTGCCAAACGGGTCTTGCTCCAGCTTATCCTGGTCTAACATGGCAGCAGCGATTTCGGATTCAAACTTGACAATTGCTCGCGCCAATTCGTGTGCCCGGAGGAACGGATCATCTACCGGCGCACGGGTATCGCTATCCCCGTCATCGCCCTCGCCGTCCCAAGGTGGCCATGGCCAAGGAGGCCAAACATGTTCATCATCTTCTAGCTGTTCTGTTTGGAGAATGGAATGTAAGCGTTCGCTTGGGAGACCTGTCTTCCGCATGACCTCATCGTCACGCAGGGTAGTTAAGAGGCGCTCGATGACATCCTGATAGACGCTGAGAACGCTCTGTTCCTTGTAGTACTCCTATGGGACGATGAGAAGATAGGACAACGAATGAGATGCCCGTGCAAGTACCTTTGACGGCAGTCCGAGGGAAGGCTGAGTAAACCAGAGTGCCATGTCGTTGGGATCGACACCGGCATCGCCGTCCACGAAAAATTTGAATAGGGCCTCGACACCTATGGGATAGTTGTACAGTAACTATGAGACATGTCGAGACAACACTTGCCTCTAGAATGTATGTAGCCAAGCGCATCAGAGAGCCCTTGCCTTGGACTGAGGGCGTTGACGTCGACACGCTTTCCGCGGTATATCCTCCTGATGTTATTGACAAACTGTTGGAGAGGGGCTTGGCCGAGATAGTCGAGCTTTGCCTCGTCCATGCAGGACGCGTAGAGGGTGCGAAGTTTTAGTAGCAACTGGTCGTCCCAGGAGGTATCATATATGGCTGTGTCGGACTCGAGTATATTCTGAAGGACCTGCCAGTTGTGCTCGGAGAGGACGGAGAAGGTGTTGATGTGGCCCTTGTCGCCGGGGATTGGATGCGATGCCATCCAACCACCGTCTGACGGCTAGTTCAGGGAAAGCGAGGTAGGGAGGAGGGGGACTTACTAGCGAAATCATAAAAGTTTTCGCACGGATCATGGGAGGTATCGAGGGAAGCGAGGATTGATGCGGAGAGAATGATGCATTCCTTGGTGAGACAGACTTCCTGTTTATTTTGGACTGGTGGGGACGATGGCACGTACGGGGCAAACGAGGGAAACGCACCTTGGATGGGGCAGGGTTTGGTGTTTCTGGAGGACCAGTCGGTTCGGGGCCCGCGATGACGGTGCGGGTGACGTGGTCAGTGGTGGTGTAAGTAGAAATGGAAGTGTAGACTGCGGTGGTGGTACTCGTCTTAGTGGATGTTGCTACGGTAGTGGTGATATCAAAGATGGTAGAAAAGGCAGTGGAGACCGCGGTGGTGGTGGTCGCGGATATAAAAGTAGCGGCAGCGGTCGTAGTATGTGTTACTGTCCTTGTTTCTGTCTCTGTGTGCGTACCATTACCATGATCGCCGCCTCCTCCGTTCCTGAGATTGAGTTTGTGCTGTGCCCCGGCGAAGAGGCCGATGAAGACGGAGCTTATGAGAAGGAGGACGAGGACTTCGACGAGGAGGACCTTTGTGAGGCCTGTGAGGGGTTCGTGGACGACGTCTGTGAGGCGCCCTGCAAAGGAGCGAGGTGGGGAAGGTGGATCTGGGTGGTCGTTGTGAAGAAGGGGGACGGCCTCTGTGGACTTTGGGGTGAGAGGGGGAGGAGAAGGGAAGGAAAAGGCTCACCGTGGTCTCTGTCTCTGTCTCTGTCTTCCGCCATGATGACGGTCAAGGATGATCCCGTGCGAGAGACAGACGGCGCCTTTAAGTAGTGCGAGGAGGCGTGCACGCCAAAGCCATGCGTGATACGCTCTGAACCAAGTCACGTGTCTTCGCGTCATGGTCTACCTTCCACCGCCTCAGCTCGCGTCGGCATCACGGCCCTCGTACGGCGAGGCCTACGACGGCATCCTCGCCGCCCACCGTCGCGCCCCCCTCTCCTCAGCCTCCTCCGTCGTCCTCCTCGTCGCACCCGACGTCGACGCGTTGTGCGCCGCAAAGATGCTCGCCGCACTCCTCAATCAGGACGACGTCATGCACAGGATAATCCCCGTCTCCGGCGTCGCAGAGCTCCAAGTCGTCAAAGACGACCTCGCTACCTACACCGAGGTTCGTCTCTCCTTCCCTACCCCACTCTTCCCGTTCATCCTCCAGTAGCTGCACACCCTCATCCTAATCAACATGGGCGCCATCCTCGACCTCCCTTCTCCAGTCTGGTTCGGCGAGTTCGGTCCGCATCTAAGGATCCACGTGATCGACTCCACTCGCCCTCAGAATCTGGCAAGTCTCTTCGATGGTGGCGACATCGCCGATCGCATCGTCCTCTGGGACGATGGCGAGGTCGAAACCATGGATGCGCAAAGGAAGGCTTGGGAGGCACTTCAAGTTCGTTTTCGCACTTCACAGATATCACCCTTACCACTGACAGTCGTTCCCAGTACGAGCCAGAACCAGACTCGGACGACGACCATTCGGACTTTGATTCAGAGGACGACGTGCACGACGACGCAGCGCTAGATGATGACTCAACCGCAGCCAGTCCGTCACGTAAACGGAAATCGCAAACCCCAGATCAACACAACGGGAAACGGACAAAACTAGATAATGTCGCCCCCTCCTCCCACCCTCATTCCCTCGCACTCACACCATCTCCAGGAACCAAGTAGAATGTCCAGAGAACAGCGCACCACGTACCAAACAGTGGTCCAAAAGCACTACGCATGTGGTTCGTGGTACAGTCAGAGTGCTTCTTCCACAATCTATATCCTTGCTACTGTCCTCGAGCGCGCAGACTGTGACCTTCTGTGGTATGTCCCACTCATGTATTCGCCGCTATCTTTCTCGTCATTATCTTAGGCTCGCAATCCTTGGACTCACATACCAGTATACAACTTCCCGCATATCACGTCTGTTTTACGAAAAATATCACACAATCTATTACGACGAAGTATCGCGCCTCAATCCACTTCCAGTGGGGGTCACTAGCAATATCGATACAATCACTGCACTTGGTCCAGACGATTTGTCGTTACGATATACCGAAGAACTGAGATTCACCCTCCTTCGTCACTGGACGTTGTACGACGCCATGTTTCATTCTAGTTACGTAGCAGGAAAACTCGGAATTTGGAAGGAGCGAGGCCGCAAGAGGCTCACAGGCCTCCTTGCCAAAATGGGGTAAATGTGGTCTTCAGATAATCGTCCGAACAACTAATCTCACCTGAGACAGTTTTTCAATACCGCAGACACAACAGCCGTACGCCCACATGGATCTCGATCTTAAGCATCAGTTAAAATTTAAACTGGATGCTATCGCACCCGAGTACGGCCTTGTGGAACTCACGTACCCATCCTTCGTGCGATGTTTCGGCTATCGTGCCCCTCCCCTGAGCGCTGCTGACGCTGTTGAAGCTGTCAGCGCACTCTTGGATGTGGCTGGTGGCGTCAGGATGGAGCTCGAGGTCCAAGGTGCCCGACACGGTGGGGAATGGTTCGGCAGTGGACGCGCATGGGAAAGTAGTAAACATTCAACCGACGACGCACACGAGAGCAGAGAACATGTTGAAGGTGTCACCACAAACGGAGAAGGCGATGCGGAAGAACGTACACAAGTTTCCTGGTGGGTAAGGAATTTTTGGGCGGCTTACGATGCTCTCACCGAGTAAGTCACTCTTGACGTCGGTCACAGCTAAATACCTACATACCCCAGTATTGTTCCTCTCCGAGACGCACTCGCGCTATCCATGTCACTCCATCGGGCCATCATACGACAAGGGACTTCGATAATCGACAAGCAAGACATCCGCACGATGCGCTCTCATCGTGTTGTCGTTCTCTCTCAGGGGCCCGATCTTGCACTATTTGCACATCCCGGTGTACTCTCGCGTCTTGCGCTCTGGTTGATTGATGCATTAAGAGACAAGCTGCCAGGCACGAGACTGTCCCGAGGAAAGAAGAGTTTACCGTTCGTCTTGGCATGCCTAAATGAACGCACAGAGACGTACATCGTTGTAGGAGTTATGGGTTCATTGGAAATTGGAGATGTAATAAAGAAGTAGGTTTTTCTGATGATCTTGGTTTGAACGGCACATTCAAGTATCGATTAGTGAATTTGGTCTAGCATTTATCAACGCCAGGGAACGATGCAACGCCCGGTCTTCTCACAACTCATTCAATACAAGCATCCTCGAGATCGACCAGGATGATCTAAAGATGTTTTTAGAAGCCCTGTGTGAAGTGGGTGATGGATATTGATGTATGTACAACCTGTAGTACCGCGGGATCTTCGAAAATAGGTGATGCACGACTTATTCCCCGGAGCTCCACCAGAAACCAAACCCCCTGTTCGCTGTGTAGCTTGAAAGATAATCTAACCAAACAACGATTACTCACCCCCCTTCGGAATGCCTGGAGAAAAAATCATAGTCGATGTTGACTGGGAGAGCAATCAATCTGTATACAATTTCCTCGAGGCACAGTCTTACTTGCCATAGCCAACACGAGCTACATGGTCATTCAGCCTAAAGTGGAAATCTCGAACAGTTTGAACATACCGCTCGCTCGTCAATACTTAAGTTCCTTACCACTCCCGGCTTGTCCAATATCTGCCCCCCAATCTCACTGGAACTGTAGACTTGTTCGTCTGGTGCACGGAACGACACAGTGTACTGTCCCGTGTCTGTGAAGATCTGACATTCAAGCGGTCAATCCAATCCTAGTGAATATCTCAGCCGCCACCTTACCTCTCTTCCAAATCCCCTGAATGCTCTGTTGACACTTGCAATGCCTCCCCCTTGTGCGTTCCGCAAGACAAAATGCCACGCTAACAAACCTTCGTCTACTCGGGCAATTTGGGTGAAGTGAACGTCTGGCGTAGTGAGTTCAGGCTGAGGGTCCGCATCGAGAGTAGTGAGCACTCGGTGGGGAGTAGACCTAGATTTGGTGAAAAGGATGAAAGTCGAATGCAAAAGGAAAAGTTGGTACCATAGTCCCACGCCAGCGAGACATGAGACAGCGGATACAAGGGCAACCAAGTTCCGGTATATTTTGGTTAATGACGATGGGAGCGAAAAATAGGGAAAGCAGGAAAATGTTCGTGTGCAAGTTTGGAGAATATGCCGTGGTTTATGTTGGATAAGGCCCATGGTATCATATGGATAGCACCGAGGGGGCGGTGAAGTTAAAAGTTGATTGGTCAAGAAATCAATATACGGCAGCCCAGTCAACGGATGGTTCGGAAAGCCGTAGCGAGAGGCGACTTGGAACATACATACCGCAGGAATAAATTGTATCTCCTCTTCCAGATATGCCACTCCTGCTGCACCTCTGCAAAAGTGTCCAGAACTAGTTGTCCTTCTGTGGTGCGGGCAAGGTAATCCATAGGACGCTGGACGAACATGCGAGAATTTATCCACGAAAACGGGCGACGAATCTAAAAAGGGAACTCGAACGCTGATATCACGATACTGAGCAGGAACGCACCCAAAGGATGGGTGAACCTTCAAGGTCCATGACCAGTGCTCGGAACGGCCTGTGCGTCCTGAATACCTGCCTTGCGAGCATCGAGAAGAAACCCCGCGGTTCTTCGGCAATGTATCCGAGTGACTCTCCAGCCGGGTTTGCTTAAGAGCGAAAATCGGCGCCCTGTGGCAGTAGAATAGCTGGACATAATGATACCTATAACATATCGGTTTGACTGCTCGAATCCCACGAAGATATTGAGCATTTCGAGTTGTCTGGTCGGACGTGAGACAGAAAAGAGCCAGAGAGAGAATAACTTGCCTTGTGACTATGAGTTCGTCGTTGTTCTCCAACAAACGCTGCAATCCTACTTCCGGATCGGCAGTGGGGTATACGCTTTGGCTCCAACGTTGTGACTGGCCATTGGAGAGTTTCTCTTTATAGTCTGACGAGGTCCACAGACGGTCTTCTGGGTCTGACTGAGCCCTACGCTGCGGATCACCTCTGGAATTCCTCCCGAAACCAGTGGTCCGATGCGGAAAACGAGAAAGGGCATATAACCGACGCTGTTGTGTCAAAGGCGTGTCGCGAGACAGATACCTTGGCAGCAGACGGTAACACGTCATAAACGTAGCCATCCTGCTTACTGGCGGCTGGAACGAAGTGTAACGACGTGGCAGTGGAAACCAAAGCAGTGCCAGTAGTAGTTACTACTACTTGTACATAGACGAGTTGGGGCGGTGTCTTGAGGTATTTACTTGTACTGCCACTGAGTAAATTCCGACCAACTTCAAGTTGTTCCGGACTTGACTAGCTTCCGTTTCCTCCCCGGCGCTGGGGTAATGATGCATTCGCGATCGACCGTTCTCCGCATACCGAGGAACGTGCGATCCGCCGCTACAGCGCCTAAATTACAGGTGGGTCCAGTGAATGTTAACTTATGAAAGGCTCACCTTGGAATATTAGCCCGTTTTCAAGCAGGCTTTTGAATCGGAAGTGGATTGTGCTTCTGAGCCTAGTGACTTCCGGCACATTCCTCACATTGCTACACGACAGAGTCGAGTAAAGCCTGGTGAACGTGGTTCATTCCGTTCCAATACCCCAACTCCGCAAGTTCAATCTAGACATCATATTCTGTCGCCATCCCAATCCAATAAGCGTGCTTCTTTTCGTCACTTTGTCTCTCCGTTCGAATTCGAGCCTGCTCCCCCACCGCGATTGAAATCCAAAGGACGCGGTTCCCTTCGTTCTGGCCATGCATTTGACACGAACGTAAACGGTAGCAGCACGGTAGAGAAAGGTCGCTGGCATAAGCAAAAAAGGGAAAGAGAGAATAGTAGGAAACTCCAGCTTAAGCAAGTGGATCTCTACATCCCGTCCACCATCTCGGTTGGACAATTAGCCAAGCTATTGAACATTCGCTTGCGTATGGTTAACTTTTTCTTGCCCATAACTGTCTGATTCAGTTTTGTTTAAAGGTAAACTTCAGCGTAAGATGGGCCAAGTAGGAATGCACGAGGAGTCTTCGTATGATTATGGTTGGCGTTGTTCCGTTTCAGTATCAAAGGGACTGAATCGTTTCCATAGTTTTGACCTCCGACTATGCTGCTTTACTCGTGCAAGAGTTTGGTCGTAACCCGATAATTAACGATGAAGCTGCTTTCGACCTATATGCTCCGTAAGCATATTTCTTGTCGTCTTTCTTTATTCCGTTGGTTCCACATTCTTTGATAGACCACCTCCGGGAAGCCCCCACCTTCTACCAACCCGTCCCCCCATCGTTGCTATAATGGGACATGTCGACCACGGAAAGACAACTCTTCTCGACAATCTTCGCTCCTCTTCTATCGCTGCTTCTGAAGCAGGCGGGATTACCCAGCATATTGGCGCTTTCTCTGTTCCGTTGAGCGTCCATGGTGACTCCTCATCGGTATCAGGAGATGAGCATCTAGTCACGTTCCTGGACACCCCGGGGCATGCCGCTTTCTCTGCCATGCGTGCGCGTGGAACATCGGTCACTGACATTGTCGTTCTGGTCGTTGCCGCAGATGACGGTGTCATGCCACAAACCCTTGAAGTCATTGACCTAGTTAAGCGTGAGAAGGAAGGGAATAACATTGGAATGGTTGTTGCCATTAACAAGGTCGACAAACCTGAAGCTGATGTCGTAAGTGTCCCCGTTGCGAAGCCGCCGGCCTTCCTTTCTTCGTCGTTCACGCTCACATATATTCACTTTGCGCGCGGTCTGTAGGAAAGAACTAAACTTGCGTTACTATCCGCCGGCGTTCCTCTAGAAGAGGCCGGCGGGGATGTTCCTTGTGTTGTCGTCTCTGGGCTCACTGGATCAGGCCTGCCCGAACTTGTCGAAACCATTGCTCTAGTTGCTGACGTGATGGACCTCCGCGCAGAACAAGATTGCACCCCCGTGGGATATATCCTCGAGTCCAGGATACTCAAAGGATTTGGGTAAGTCTGTTTGAACTCTATTTTACTCACCGGCGTCAACCCATATACATAGGCCTGTCGCTACCGTCCTTATGACTCGTGGCACGCTCTCCCCAGGCTTGTCCCTTTTAGCAGGGACTTCCTCATGTTCCACACGCCGCCTGCTTTCACCTTCCCTGCAACCCATGACCTCTGCTGTACCTGGTACCCCTACCCTCGTCACAGGTTGGAAGTTGCTCCCCGCCGCCGGTGAGGAGGTTCTAGCGGGCAGCGAAGCTGACATCAAAAAAGCATGCGCGAATCGTGTGCGAAAACGGGACCTAGAGAATTCTCTAGGAGATGTCGAGGCAATAAACGCCGCAAGGCAAGCAGATAAGGTGAGAGAGGAGAAAGAACGAGAAGTGGCTTACAAGGCAAAGAGGAGCACCTGCTCGCAAGCAACTGTAGCTGAAGACAGCTTGGTTCAAGGAGATATTCAGAAGAGGTATCTCCGGCTCGTTGTCAAAGGGGACGTTAGTGGAAGTGTAGAGGCTCTAATCGGTGCAGTCAAAGATATTGGGAACCGCATAGCAGGTGTCAAGGTCGTGTCCACCGGTGTGGGGGATGTCTCCGACTCCGATGTCATGATGGCGAAGGCTGCGGACGGTAAGTTTACATCCTGAATTTTGTACGCTTGTTAATTTCCGCCTCAGCGACGATAGTTGCGTTCTCTGTGAATGTGCCACGGGCTGTCCGAGCTTCTGCCTCTCGGAATCATGTTCAAATTTATACATCCGACATCATATACCGCGTCATTGGCGACGTCCGGGATCGCGTCGTATCTCTTCTACCACGTACTTACGATATCAAAGTCACTGGCGAAGCAACGGTGCTCCAAGTATTCGAGGTACAAACGAAAGGAAGTTGCAAAAGAATCGCAGGCTGCAGGGTTACCCATGGAATTGTACAACGATCTAACTCGGTCAGAGTTCTGAGAGAAGAGAAGATAATATACGAAGGTGAGTTTGACATGTTTATGTCATGGGTGCATTGAACTTGAGCATGCTGCCAGGATCCATAGATGCATTGAGGCAGCTGAAAAGGGATGTCGCCGAGGTCAGGAAAGGTACCGAATGTGGCATTAACTTACAGGACTTCGATAATCTTCGAGAGGGTGATGTTATCCAGATGTTCCAAAAAATAGAGATGCCCGGCGAGCTGTAGATGTTCGGGCCACTTACATCATTACATAGAAGTTTACCATTATCCATCTCAGCATGCATAGCAATTCCATTAGAGCCTCTACTGTCAACTTTAGCAGACTTATTGAACTTGCTTTTAGGCTGCTCGGTTTCTATTCTGCTCATCAAGGATAATCTCTTTACCGCCGATGGTACCAGTCCTACCCCCAACCCCAAATGTCAGGTTGAGATTTCCAAGGTCGCGCGCTGTCTTCTCAAGGACGGTCCAGCTTCGGGTATCCAATTTCTTCAAGACCACCTCTACTTTGGTCCCACAGAACCGGTACGAGGACCCTTCCGGCTCAACCGGACCGAAGAGATGGATTGTCCGCTTGAACCGCTTCTGGGAAGGAAGATATAGATCAAAATGAACCTGCATATACCCTTGTGAACAAAAACAGAGTGTTAATATGTCCGCATGCCAGCACCAACCTGTGTTTTTTCGACTATCACGTTGCTTCTGTGCTTGTCAGCCTGCTTGGCAAATACGGACACGTGCACCTCGCTCGGTGTCTGGTAATGATCTACACGGCACTCAGTAAACTGTTCAACCTGGGATCGCAACAAAAAGTCAGCCGCCATGGTGGCGACGTAATGAAGGTGCTGTCGCGCACCAGTCCTTCCGATGCAGAGCGTACTGGAACAAATACATGGCGGCCCTTCTTGCATCCCTCGATCTTAAGGAATTCTTCGAATTCCAGGACTCGCCTTTTACAACATAGATAACCCTAAACATCGCATAAGAATCCATATATATACAGACAAGAGTGCGAATAACGTAATTGATGGGCCAACATACCTTGCTCCCCTCGTGGAAGATGGGCTGTAGAGCGAATCAATCCGGTCAATGGACATAAGTGAGGTGATAATGAATCCGAAACATACCGGTGCTGGGTGGTAGGTGCATATGGTGCCTTCGCCGTTTCCAGTGCGACTTTCTGTATCGCTCACGAACTTTATGCTACATCCCTTACGCCTGCATTCCGTACCAGGCGCAACCACCGCACTTATATCATCCTCCTCCTCTGGGTGAGAGGTGGGAATAGGATCGACAGGGATAGTGGTGACAGAACGCGTGGATGTCGGGGGTCGAACGTTCTGTGCCGTAGAATAGACTTCTTTCCCTTCTTTCGATTCTGTCATTGTAAAGATCTCACTGGACGCTACAGGCTTGGGCACCTGAGGAATAACTTGGGGTACTGCCTCCGCATGTGCACCAACCGAACACCCCTTGTCAGTGTAATTGATAATCGTCAGCGGCAAATGCAGTCTGCAAGCAACGAGGCATGCGTACGAGTATAGCCATGAATTCATCAAAATCGAGAACCGGCTTGTTAAAACTTGAGCAACATGACCACGACTTTAGACCCTCGTGGAAGACCTGCTTGTGCCTTGGAACTACCGATTTACAAGACTGGCAGCCGAGACTCACGGGTGCTCCAGGGTGGTAATAACAACTGGTTTCCGTGTTCTCTGCTGATAAAAACTCTTTACCACACGCATTTCGCGCGCAACGCAGCATGCTGGTGAAGTGACGGCAGGATGACAAGACGACAGTGACTCTGTTTCCATGCCTCACTGGAGTACTAGTAAACACATCGGGCTTATGTAACTTCAGGCTAGAATGTTCGTGAAGATGCACGGTGTGCCGCGATGCCAGCGTCGGGAACAAGGTGGGAGCTCTGATCAGCAGAAGGAGCTTGCCAAGCTACGTGTGATTATCGATGCCATCTGCAATGCTTGTAAAGCGGTATTTTCTTTCTGTTTTGCGGTTGCATTACCCACGGATTGCAGGGATATCGATCAACAAGTGCAGTGCATCGTCGTTTACGTTTGAATCCTCTTCGGCCGATTACCTTGCTGGAACTAATGTAAAATCGAAGGTGCATGGTATCCGCGGGGTGTCGGATTGACCTGAAACTTTGAGGTGCAGGATGCAACAAGAAAGTCCACAGTCTTGAACCAAAAGTGGACCGCAATTCTAAAGATAATATACGTGACCAACATGCAGTTTAATTTCGCTCAAACGTCATGCACTCTGCTTCAAAGTTCCATTCGCCCGACCAATCTCAATTTTGGTGAAACATAGTCGATCCCGATGTGTAGCAGCCGACGGATAGCCTAAGCTTATCAGCCAACAGTCCCTTGAAGCAGCATGATGGAAGCAAGCATGCGGGAGAATTTGTCACCAGGATCAGAAACGTTTCAGCACCATGAAGCAAGCTATCTACTCGGTAGAGTCATGGAAGCATGGATCAAGGTTACGGCCATGGCGTGGGGAGTGAACTGAGCAATGGTCCATGCGGTTTGGAGACGCGCCATAACGAAATTAGCCATTTGATACAGTACTCTGAACCCCAAGCCTGACTGAAGGCGAAACACGATGTGATGTGCACTAGAAACAGTCCGCGGCTACAAGCAAATAAATAGATGGAAAGTAGATTGATACAGTGCGGGGGATGTGAAGTCCATGCAATGGCTCTAGCTCTAATAAGATCTACAATGCAGATGAAAAATGCGCTCGAATATAACTTGGCTTAGTTTACTTTTGAGACGCTAGAAACGCTATTAGTTGGCATAGGCACCTGATTTCGGTTTCGCAATGTTAAAGCTGCTTACGGTAGACTGCGATGACCTTCGCCTCCATCCACAGCTACAACAACAACCTGCGTCCCCTGGAGACTGTTAGACAGGTACAATGTACATCAAAGAAAAGGTGCTGACATCGGCAAGGCGGCTAGTGGACTGTACGGATCCATACTTGATTTCGCCGGAGGCATTCCAGAAGAAAACCCGAGTGCCGTTCTAAGCTGCATGTTAACAGCATTCTGAGGAGCGAAGTGGCAACTTACGGGAAACGCGTTCATAGCCAAAATAGTAGGTGGGGGGTGGCAGGTTTTGAAGGTTGTTGGGTATCATTACACAGTGGGTTGCATTCTTATAAATCTCTGGAACAAATGGTGAGTAGATCTATCCTCCTTGAAATCGAGATCACTGCAAGTCGGTGATAGGACCAACTTGAACGGGCGTGCCTAATTTGTTCTTGCAACCTGGACCAGTTGTTTGGTGTGGAATATCGCTTATTGGGTGTAGAAGTTCCAGTTGTAACGATACATTACTAGCCAGCGACCAATTGCAATTAGCCGAGTTCAATTAATTCACGGACTTGCTCGTCGTGCGACTGAGTACGCGTTTGAGATGGGCCTGGTAAATCAAATACAATGTCTGAGCTGTGCATTATGAAAATATGTGACTTCGTGAAGGTCGAGGCGGAACGGCATCGTAGAAGGGGACGTAATAGTGCTTGAGGTCTCCAAGCACTCAAGCACTCACCCCGCGACGAAGCAAGTTAACGCGTGGCAGACATAACACGTTGCCATCTTTCATCAGCCGGACCTGATCCTCGGCCTGGCCCAACAAGATTTCATCTGGGCGGAGCTCTCTGTAGCTAAATGAACGGACCTCCCTGGATCTTGAAAGTGAGGATCATGTACATACGTGTGCAGCCTTCCGAAGAGAAATGCGAAGTTCGCAAATGAAGAAGTCGGTAATGGTATGCTTGGGAAAATGGCGGAGCTCAGAAAACATGGATTACTTGCTGCAAATAAAATAATTCTTTCGGAAATCCATATTGGTATTCCGTGTCCTCCAAGCCTTCTCATCGATTCTGGCTACAGCGTTAACCGTGACGAATGTCAGTCATCCTAGTGACAGGCTCGTACGACCACGAAATCAGATTCTGGGAAGCCTGGAGCGGGATTTGCTCTCGCACCATCGCAAGGTCGGGTGAATCTGGTGTGAGCACTGTCTTTTCAACCGCTTCATGCATATCAGGTCCTACATATGTTCGTCCCTAGCAAGTAAACCGTCTTGCTATTTCTCCTGAGTAATTTAACGTGTCTCTTCATGTGGCCTCGTTCACATTCTGGATTCTAGCAAGCGTTTGCTGGCTGCCGCAATTCACAAGAAAGTGTACATTTATGAGATTGCTAGCACTTCCTCTACCCCGGTTTGTCCCCTCCAACTCAGTAACCCATGTATTGAAGTATGCAAACTGGTAGTTGACCTGTCTCGATGCTCACACGATGAATGTCACCTCTGTTTCATTCCACAGCGAAGGGAAATGGTTAGTTACTGGCAGTGAAGATGGAACTATCAGGATATGGGATCTCAGGTACTTATCAACGTCCAAGACCATTAAGCAGGTTTTCCCTATCTGTCGCTTCAGGAGTACCCAAGTTCACCGCACATACGATAATGGTGCCCCCGGTAGCCACACCTTGTTACATCACTCCTCGGATAATGCTAACGTATACATACCAGTCAACGACGTTTGCGTCCATCCTAACCAGGGGGAGCTCATCTCCTGCGACCAGGCTGGATGTATCAAGCAATGGGACTTGTCTGAAAATCTCTGTTCGCATGAACTGGTGCGCCAATCTCGTCGTCCACACTCCTCGATCTTCTTAACACATGGGGCAAGACCCCAGCTGGCGATGTGCCTATCAGGTCGGTCAGTCTAGCTTCTGATGGATCGTGTCTGGTTGCTGGAAATAATAAGGCATGGCTTCAATAATCGCGTTGAATTAGCGCTCATCATTCCGCAATCAGGGAAAATGCTATGTCTGGAAGATTAACGAAGAAAAATCTGAACTCCCAAGGTACCAGGCCGTAACCAAGTTCAGCGCTCATAAGAAGTATATAACCCGGGTTCTTCTCAGTCCTGACGTTAGGTAAGTTTTGTATCTGAATTCCCTTTTCGCGTATATCTGGGGCTCCTGCGGATGCATTAGGTATCTCGCCACATGTTCTGCGGACACTACGGTGAAGATATGGTCCATATCTCAGAATTATGAATTGAAGCAAGAGAAAGTTCTCCAAGGACATCAGCGGTGGGTGTGGGACTGTGCTTTTAGTGCGGATTCTGCATATCTGGTGACAGGTGAGAAACTGTTATCTGACTCGACAATGATATTTTGGTGCATACCGGTCAACAGCATCCTCGGATCATACTGCTCGACTCTGGGAGATGGCTTCAGGTGAGACCGTTCGGCAGTACAATGGGCATCACAAGGGTGCGTGGAATTTTTGTTGCCGGGTGATCTCTTTATCGAGATACTTTATTCAGCTGCAGTGTGTTGTGCGCTTCATGATGGAGCGGGTTGATTTCATATCGAGAAGTGCGGGCACGTATCCTTGGCATGGAAGACCATCTAGTCATCAGATAAATGGGTGTTTGAACATGAATGAAGTCATCTCGGCAATCGCCTTTCGAAGCTATTTGCAACGCGCGACGCATCGGTTCAGCCTGCGTGGTGCTTTAGATCAACTTGCGCATGATCTCTGCGAGGTTCTATTCTACGGTTGCTCTAACAGGGAAGCGCACAGTGATAGCTAAACTTTTGCGGCTCTCACGGTCGGAGCAATGAGTTGGTTAGGATGGCAGAAAGTTAATGTGTCTTGCCTTATTGAACACGAATGCTAGGGAACAGGTGGTACGTCAGTTCGATTGGAAATTGTCAATTCTCCTGTGACCTTCTCGATATCTCCTGTGACCCATCAAAAGGGATCTGAACGAGAGACAGGCGTCTTGATTCATCACACCCACCTCCTCGGTCTATGCCCGCTACTGTGTTTCTGAGGCAACTACCCTCCGAGGTTTGCCAAATTTACCATAATTCGATGATTCCATATACTGACATCTTGGAAATTGTGGGCCCTACAAACCCCGCGTAACGTTTCTGGAGGTGATCTAAAAGTTGGCGTCTTCTTGGTCTTGATGAAATTCATAGTGAACTTCACCCGCTATAGGCAGGTGCGCCAAGTCTGCCTCGCGTTCGACATTAGAAGTTGAGTGCTCTTCTTGAGCAAGAAACTTCTCCCGTGACCTGAGTACCTCCCAGCTGGGCCAATTTTGTCTCATCTCGATGAATGTGCTGTGCATGCCATTACATTTGTGGCAAATTAATCTAGTAACGAGTTAATTGAACAAAGAGACGTCTGATGCGGCGGTTTGCTGATCTGATCATCGACACAGCTCAATGTTGCGCTGACGACAGGTAGGCCAGCTATGGAGACTTCCGTCATTTCTTATATTTTCAGCCGCCATTGGCTTCTTCGTGTTGGGGTTTTGTTCGGCTTTCCGCGGCATGACAGATAGCAATGCGTTTCGTGGTCCTAGCTTCCAACTGGTCCTGAGACTATCGGCTACTGCTGACCGTTTCCCTGATTAGTAGGTTACTCGTGTTACTGTGGCAGCCTCCTTTCTTTGCCTGAAACACCGACTACTACTGAGGTCTACGCTATCCCCATCAGTTTATTGTACTGTAGGGCGGAACTCAGTAGGTTCCATGCGTGCCTGGTTTTGCCACTCCAAACTGACAGGCTTGAGAACCTCTGCCCCGACGATTACGCCAAGTGTGCACTCCAGCCGCGACCGGATGGCAGTAACGTTACCAAGGGCTTGCACTGCGGGAAAACGATTCACACATTAGTCACGTGAAAGTCTGTCACACTAGTGCAAAACACACCGGCCGCAATCTCTTGGCTCGATATCGTTGCATGGACATCACGCGCTGAGTTGTCTCATGTCGCGTCATGCGTGGGCTCCGGTTCTGAGGGCCATGGGGCTCGTGACTCAGGGCTAGCATTCGGGGTTCGGCAGAGGCAGTCTTTGAGTGAGCACCTCTCATACGCATGGCAGAACCCGGGGAAGTCCTGCCCAGCGGTAACACCGTGAGTTTGTACCGGGCTAGTTGAGGCCGAATGCACTGTTTCGTGAGGGAACGACCTCTTTTTCCCGCTAGCATCGTCCAATCAGAACTCCCCAAATAGGCGGGCCATCAAATTACCGTGCAAACACTGGCCCAACTGCGTGACATAATGACCCCAGGGCCGAGTTTTGATCCGGTGTCGTACGATTATATAAGCGTTCGATGTGGTTAGTAGCGGAGGTCCGCCGGCATTGCGGAGGTCCGCCAGGGGAACTCCCCGCAATCGGCCGGTTCTCATCCGGGTTTATCTTCCCAATCGCTGGAAGCTTTTTCCTCTTCGTCCTCCATTTTTTTTTCTATGGCATACCCAGACATCTCGCATCAGCTCCCTCTGGTTTCAGAGGTGTCTTCACTAACAGAAAGCGGCTTTCATGCTGTCCAACGCAATCCCGAGTCCTGGGATCAATCTCTTCCCGCAGATCAGGGCCTTTATCTCTCCGACTACGAAAAAGACGCTTGTGGGGTCGGCTTCGTCTGTCATGTTAAAGGCGAGCAGAGTCACAAAATCGTCTCTGATGCCCGTCAACTACTTTGTGCCATGACCCATCGCGGCGCCACTGGGGCCGACAGTCGCGATGGGGACGGTGCTGGTATCATGACCGGTATCCCCCACCACTTCTTCAAACGAGAGGCTGAAAGAGAAATCGGTTGCATTCTACCTGAATCGGGCGAGTATGCTGTCGGCAACGTTTTCTTCAAGGCCAACGATCCCATCCAACTTCAGACCTTCCAAGCAATCTTTTCAAACATCGCTAGTGGATTGGGTCTTCGTGCGCTCGGCTGGCGCGAAGTTCCGACGGACCGCACCATCTTGGGTCCTGCTGCTCTCAGCAAGGAGCCCGCGATTTACCAACCTTTCGTTGTTCTTCGCGATCACTATGGTGACGGGACTACATGTCAGAATGGTCCTTTCGATGTCAAATTGTTTGAGCGACAGATCTATGTGTTGCGCAAGCATGCCACCCAAACTATGTTTGTCTCCTCATTTCATTCAGTGTGATGAACTTCGCTCAACGTTCCCACCTCTCCTGTATATAAAGTACCGTCGCAAAAGGCTTCTACGTTTGTTCTCTCTCCTCGAAAAACATTGTGTATAAGGGGCAGCTCTCACCCTCCCAAGTATACAACTATTATCATGACCTGAATCACGTTCTGTACCGCTCCCACTTCACTTTGGTGCATTCGCGATTCTCTACAAATACCTTCCCCTCGTGGGATCGTGCGCAGCCACTGAGGTGGGTCGCTCACAACGGTTGGTGTATTGTACTCTGGGTTTCGGTTAAGATCTAACTCGCCGTTATAGGGGAGGTTAACACCATTCGTGGCAACAAGAATTGGATGAGGGCCCGTGAAGGCGTACTTTCTTCGACGAGCTTCGGTGATCAACTCGATCTTCTCTATCCCATCATCGAAACCGGAGGTTCTGACTCTGGTGCCTTTGATAACGTACTCGAACTACTTGTCGTGAATGGTGTCGTTACGTTGCCGGAAGCTATCATGATGCTCATCCCCGAGGCATGGCAAGGAAACGAGCACATGGAGCCCGAAAAGCGAGCATTTTATAACTGGGCTGCTTGCCTTCAAGAACCTTGGGATGGTCCTGCCCTATTCACCTTCAGCGACGGTCGCTATTGCGGTGCCAATCTTGATCGTAATGGTCTGCGGCCGTGTCGTTTTGTCGTCAGCAATGAAGACATCATGGTGTGTGCCTCTGAAGTTGGCGCGCTATTCATCCCTCCGGAGACGGTTGTGCAGAAAGGGCGTCTCAAGCCTGGTCGCATGCTTCTTGTTGACACGCTCGAAGGAAGAATCGTGGATGATAAGGAGCTCAAACGGAACACAGCTTCCAAGCAGAACTTCGCATCATGGATTGAAGCTCACATTCTACGTGTCCCAAAGATCGTTAAACGCGTAATCCGCAGCAATGTTTCGATAGATCCTGTCATCGATGATGCACCACTCAGCAATGATCCCAAACTCCTCGCATTCGGTTACACAGTCGAACAGCTTAATCTTCTTGTACTTCCGATGGTCGAGAGCGGCAAGGAAGCATTGGGATCCATGGGGAACGATGCGCCAATTGCAGCGATGGCTACGCAACCCCGTATCATTTATGACTATTTCCGTCAATTATTTGCCCAGGTCACCAACCCACCCATAGATCCAATACGAGAGAGCATCGTCATGTCACTGGAAGCATACGTCGGGCCCGAAGGCAACCTCCTGGAGATGAAACCAGAACAGTGCCACCGCATTCTCCTCCCTTCTCCGTTAATTTCTCTTGAGGAGATGAATGCGATGAAAAACCTGAAGGCCGCCTACGTTACATGGCCCTCGATCACAATCGACATCACTTTGCAGAAGGAGGAGGGCATCCCCGGGTATCAGCTCGCATTACAGCGTGTGTGCAGCGAGGCAACACAGGCCATCGAGGATGGAATTAAAGTCATCATTCTGTCCGATCGCGCCACTGGACCCTCTCGTGTACCTCTGTCCGCGCTGGTTGCATGTGGTGGCGTTCATCAGCACCTCGTCCTGCAAAAGAAGCGTGCCAAGGTTGCATTAATGGTCGAGACAGCCGAGGCTCGCGAAGTGCATCACATTTGCGTTCTCGTTGGGTACGGGGCGGATGCCATTTGCCCTTGGTTGATGCTCGAAACAATACATAAAGTTGGTCGCGAAGGACTGTGAGTTGATAAGAGCACAGAGTTTTACGCTTCGGCAAGACTGACGTATATTTGCAGCATAAAGGGCGGTGAAAAGTCTGTCAAGGATCTGATTACCAACTATCAAAAATCCATCGACAACGGGGTGCTCAAGGTCATGTCCAAAATGGGTATTTCCACTCTCCAGTCATACAAAGGAGCCCAGATTTTTGAAGCCCTCGGCCTGCACAGCGAAGTGGTAGAACGTTGCTTCACTGGAACTGTGTCTCGAGTTCAGGGCGCGACATTTGATTTACTAGCACTTGACGCTTTCGAGCTTCATGAACGTGGCTGGCCTTCCCGGGAGACCATCTTACCGCCTGGTATGCCTGAATCAGGCGAATATCACTGGCGGGACGGTGGCGAGGCGCATATCAATGATCCTTCAGGCATCGCCAGTCTGCAAGACGCTGTCAGGGAGAAAAACCAGACCGCGTACGACGCGTATGCTCGCAATGCCAACGAGCAGGCAAAGAGCATCCACCTGCGTGGCCTTCTTGATTTCCGGTTTGAAAATGCAACGCCAATTCCTATCGACCAAGTTGAACCCTGGAATGAGATTGTCCGGCGTTTCGTTACAGGCGCTATGTCTTACGGATCAATCTCGATGGAAGCCCACTCCACCCTAGCCATCGCTATGAATCGACTTGGTGGCAAGTCGAACACTGGCGAAGGCGGGGAGGATGCGGAAAGGTCACAAATCCTTCCTAACGGGGATACGATGCGATCCGCAATTAAACAGATTGCCTCAGGTCGTTTTGGTGTTACGTCCAACTATCTTGCAGATGCAGATGAACTGCAAATCAAAATGGCGCAAGGCGCAAAACCGGGTGAAGGTGGTGAGCTACCGGGTCACAAGGTTTCAGGTTCGATTGCTCGCACACGTCACTCGACTGCTGGTGTTGGCCTGATTTCCCCACCTCCCCACCATGATATATACTCCATCGAGGATCTTAAACAACTTATCTACGATCTGAAGTGCTCGAATCCTCGCGCGCGAGTTTCGGTGAAACTTGTTTCTGAGGTCGGTGTGGGCATTGTCGCCAGTGGTGTTGCAAAGGCCAAAGCAGACCATATCCTGATCTCTGGTCATGATGGCGGTACTGGTGCCTCTCGTTGGACTGGTATCAAGTATGCTGGTTTACCTTTGGAACTCGGCCTCGCTGAAACACATCAAACGTTGGTTCTAAACGATCTCCGGGGTCGGGTAACCGTTCAGACGGATGGCCAGATCCGTACTGGTCGTGATATAGCAATTGCTTGCTTGCTTGGTGCAGAGGAGTGGGGCTTTGCCACGACACCTCTCATTGCGATGGGTTGCATAATGATGCGCAAATGTCATCGTATGTTTTTTCCCCTTCCTTTATTCAGCATCTCTTCCTTACGTTTACCTTCGCAGTGAATACCTGTCCTGTCGGTATCGCTACTCAGGATCCACAACTTCGGGCGAAATTTGCCGGTCAGCCTGAGCAGGTCATCAATTTCTTCTACTACCTGGCGGAGGAGCTTCGCAAAATCATGGCAAAGCTCGGATTTCGCACTATCAACGAGATGGTTGGGCGTGCTGACATGCTGAAGATTGATGAAAAGCTCCGCACAACCAAGACTGCCCACCTTGATCTGTCAGCCATGCTGAAACCCGCATGGCAGATGCGCCCTGGCGCAGCCACTTATCGCGTTCGTCAGCAAGACCACAAACTTTACATTCGCCTCGACAACAAATTCATCGACGAATCAGAGCCTGCACTCACCAAGGGTCTCCCTGTTCACATTGATTGCGAAGTAACAAATACTGACCGTGCTCTGGGCACCTCGTTGTCACACCGCGTCTCCAAGCTGTATGGCGAGGACGGCTTGCCCAAGGATACTATTCACATTCGTATGCGCGGGTCTGCTGGTCAATCCTGTGGTGCATTCCTTGCTCCGGGGATCACAATCGAGCTGGAAGGAGACGCCAATGATTACGTTGGCAAAGGCTTGTCCGGAGGTCGCCTCATTGTATACCCTCCAAAACAGTCGACGTTCAAAGCAGAGGAGAACATCATCATAGGCAATGTCTGCCTGTATGGCGCGACGTCGGGGGAAGCATTCATTCGGGGTATTGCTGCAGAGCGTTTTGCTGTTCGAAACTCTGGTGCGAACGCCGTTGTCGAAGGCACTGGTGATCACGGCTGCGAATATATGACTGGCGGACGCGTTGTGGTTCTTGGTACCACTGGCCGGAACTTCGCTGCAGGCATGAGTGGAGGAATAGCTTACGTTCTCGACACAGCTCACATATTCGCTTCCAAGGTTAACATGGAGATGGTAGAACTTGACAAAGTGACGGATCCCAAAGAGATCGCTGCACTTCGTAGCCTTATCGAGGACCATCGACACTATACTGGCTCAGAAGTTGCCAATCGCGTTCTGAACGATTTCCATCATCTCCTCCCACTTTTTGTCCGAGTCATGCCTCTGGATTACAAACGTGTCCTGGAAGAGCAAGCTGCAAAAGAGAAGGAGGAGAAAATGCGCTTGAACGTTATCGACCTCGTTCCTTCCCGAACTGCTAGTCAGGTAGACCTCGCCTCGGAGGGCCTCGAAGATATTTTACTTCCCAAGGAGCCCACTCCTAATGTGCCTACCCCTTACAAACGGCATGAACCTTCCGTTGGGGACATAGAGGACTCCCTGGTTGACGAATCGACTACCAAGCAACGACTTCACAAATTGGATAAAGCTCGAGGGTTTATGAAGTATAAGCGGCTTAACGAAGCATACAGACCTCCTCGCAAGCGAGTGAAAGATTGGAAGGAGATCTCCGCCCGTCTCACGGAAAGCGAACTCAAATATCAATCTGCTCGATGCATGGACTGTGGCGTTCCGTTCTGTCAATCAGACACTGGATGTCCGATATCCAATATCATTCCTAAATGGAATGATCTGGTCTTCAAGGGTCAGTGGAGAGATGCGCTGAACCGGCTCCTTATGACGAACAACTTCCCCGAGTTCACGGGGCGTGTCTGCCCTGCTCCATGCGAGGGTGCATGCGTTTTGGGAATTAATGAACAACCTGTTGGCATCAAGAGTATCGAGTGTGCTATTATCGACAAGGTGAGGTGCCTTGAACATAAACAGTATGTTTGCGCGCTGAACTTCGCAATGCAGGGCTTTGAGATGGGGTGGATGATCCCTGACCCACCGTCGTTCCGTACTGGCAAGAAGATTGCCATCATCGGATCTGGGCCCGCCGGCCTTGCTTGCGCTGACCAACTGAACAAGGCTGGACATTCGGTTATTGTGTATGACCGCAATGATCGCATGGGTGGTCTCCTGATGTATGGGATCCCTAAGTAAGTGGTATTGACGTACATTGTGTCGCCACTCTGAGCCGGTGTTTAGCATGAAGCTTGACAAGACAATTGTACAGCGGCGGGTAGACCTCATGGCTGCCGAGGGCATCGTAAGCACTTTGGGTATGAATTACCCTTGTTATCACTGATACCGTACAAAGGCATTCGTGGCAAATGCTCATGTTGGTGTCAACGTCGACGCGGCTGCTTTGCATGAAGAGAACGATGCTGTTGTGGTCTGTACTGGCGCAACTTGGCCACGAGACCTAAAAATTCCCAACCGAAATGTCGATGGTATCCACTTTGCGATGGAATTCCTCCAGGTAAGCTAGTTGTGTTCTTGACGCGCCATTGCTTATTTTTTTTTTTTGTAGCTGAATACAAAATCCCTTTTGGATTCCGAGTTGCAAAACGGCGCTTACATCGATGCCCGAGGAAAAGACGTCATTGTGATTGGCGGCGGTGATACTGGGAATGATTGTATCGGTACAGCCATGCGCCATGGCGCGAAGTCTGTGACAAATTTTGAGTTGTTGCCCCAGCCACCCGGTTCCCGAGGAAGGGACAATCCATGGCCACAATGGCCTCGGTGGGTCATATTTACTTTTAATTGTCCGCCATGCTTATTACATGTGTGGAATGCAGGATATTCAGGACCGATTACGGACACACTGAAGTTGCGGCTCATTTCGGCAATGGTAGGTAATTCGTGTTACTGCATATTCGCGATTCAGCTGTGTCCAGATCCCCGTGAATACTGTATTTCTACCAAAGAGTTTGTCTTGGATGGCAATGGAAAGCTGACGGGATTGAATACCGGCGAGTACCTTCAATGGACGATTTGGTCTCGACTGTCTGACTTGTGATTGGTACAGTGCGTGTCGAGTGGTCCAATTCTGGAGGTCGGTGGAAGATGGAAGAAGTCCCTAGTTCAGAGAAGTTCTTCCCTGCGCAGCTGGTCTTCCTTGCACTCGGGTTCCTCGGGCCCCAGGCTGAAGTGATCAATGCTCTTGGAGTCAAACAGGACGGACGGACGAACATTCAAACTGCGGACAAGGTGTGTACGGTTGGCGTGAAACTAGAGAGGAACTAAGTCCCCGATAGAGGTATTCGACAAACGTGGAAGGCGTCTTCGCTGCCGGGGACTGTCGTCGTGGGCAATCCCTCATCGTTTGGGGTATCAAGTAAGTAGATCCTAGGTGGTGTAGGTTCCGGATACTGAGGAAGAATGTGTTTAGTGAGGGTCGTGGGGCAGCCGCTGAAGTGGACGCCTGGCTCAGTAGCGGGTCGACTCGCTTGCCGAGTGCTGGTGGGATCAAAGCTAGGGCAAGTATACGCCGGACTCGTGAATGACATTGGCTGATGGATTGGTGAACAGACGTTTGTACCGCCTCCAAGCAAGTTGCCGAATGGTCCGAAAGTGGAAAGCTGAGTAGGGAGGGACGGGGATTGTAACATGCAGTTGGGCCAGGCGAAGGGAAATGCTAGATCTTTGTTATCTACCTTTGAGAATGCATGGTCACGTTCGTGTTTGTCAAGGTGCTCATCACGACCCCGTTGTAATTATGGATTGAGCAAGACGAGGTATACATTTGCAAGTATCAAATCGAGCACTAGATCGAGGGCGGGACTATTCTTGGTAAATGCGAACGAAACCTTTGCCCCATTTTTCCATTACTGCAGAGCCACCCTCTGTTGGCTGCGTAAAGGCGACTTGGCCTTTGGTAGGGTCGAGCGGACAGGCATGTATGAATGTGGAGGCAGCGGCAGATAGCAGGTGAGTTGCTATGCCTTGACGGCGATGTGCGGAGGGGACAAATAGTCGCGCTATTCCCAGTGGTGTTGGTAGCGGTGCGGGGTGACAAAAGAGACCGGAACTCGCGTCGACTGCGACGAGGGACTGCGTCTCTGGGGGAGGATCATGCTGCGGGGGGTGTGAGGGGGGAGGTTCCGAAGTAGCGATGGCCATGGCCGTAGAGATACGCTGAGCGATGAGACATCCGACGATCTTTTCGCGGTGGGGATTTGAAGGTGCTGGGACGAGAAAGAGGTAGGCCTTGGAGGAGTTGAGGATGGCGTCCGTGAGTTCTGGTGACGCGAGGGCTAGGCTGATTGTTTGCAATAAATGGGCGAGCTGTGTATTCGTCAACAGGGAGAGGGTGAACGTGGACGAGAGGCGGGACCTTTGTGCCTATTTTTCCGCCGACTGTCGCGGGGAAGGAGATGATTCTGCCCTTGGAGCCGTCCCTGAGCTTGACTGTGTGTGCGACCTCGCGCACGCCTGCCTTGAGGGCCTCGCGTTCGTCTTCCTTTCCCCATTCCATGCCCCGCTGTACTCTGGAGCAGTGGGCGCGATGGAGGGCCTCATCGTCTGGCGCGCCGCGCGTGTATGAGAGCGCACAGCGGGGACAGGTTCTGAGTACGGATGCTTGAAGGGAGAAATGGAGCTGTGTGAGGGTCGTACGCTTGGAGGAGGATCTGGTCTGCTTTGGCGTGCGGGTCATGGTTTCAGCGTATCCGGTCACGTGTTCCGGTCGAGCCATGTCTTCTTCCTCTTCCTCGCCTCACATTCCTTACGATCCGCTCCACTCACCCAGTCATGCAGACCCACCTTCGCCCCTCGTTTCAGGTTTCGATACCCCCCGTAGTTTCCCAGAACCAACGTCTCCTCACTTCCTACCCACCCCCAGACATCTTCAAGGCGACGACTACCGCGATTCGTTTCTATCACAAAACACGTTCCACACTGCTCCATCCGCCTTAAATTCCTCCGTATATGCCCTCGAACCCGATTCCCCTGCACTAGATCCCAGCGGATACCGGGATGACCCCGCCTTGGACACAACAGGTCCTCGTTATCTCGAGGAGAAACGCGCAACGTATGCACCCCCTCGCTCAAAGTCCAGACGTACCATCATCATATTCGGTTCCATCGCCGCCGTCTTGATTGTCATCCTTGCAGTCTTCCTCCCTGTGTACTTGACAGTCATCAAGCCAAAGCCAACCAGCAACACGACAGCAAATCCTCTTCCTACGCATCCAGGCGGAACTGGCACTGGCTCCGCCCTCGTAGCCGGAGGAAACGGTTCCACTATCACAACAGAGGATGGCTCCACCTTCACTTATGTTAATCCCTTTGGCGGTACTTGGTATTGGGATTCGAATGATCCGTTCAACAATAATGCCCAACCAAATTCCTGGACACCCCCCCTCAACCAGTCTTTCAAATTTGGTATCAATAAGATATTCGGGTTTGTCATCTTTGATCCGCGTCATCTTCCTTGTCCGACGAGCCCGCAAATACAGTGTCAACCTCGGCGGTTGGCTCACAACAGAACCCGTATGTCGCTAATGTCCCAGGCTCCCCTTTGGCTAATCCCCTTGTCTCCAGTTCATGCAAGTTCCTCTTGACGTCCATCTGACCTCGCTCGATTAACTCCGTCGCCACAGCTCTCCTGCTCTCTTTGAAAGGTATCAGAGCACGACACCTCGTGCTGTTGACGAATGGACCTTGAGCGAAGCCATGGCAGCTGATACTGCCAACGGTGGTCTCGATCAGTTGGAAGCTCACTATCAGTCATTCATCGTGCGTCATCATCTATCTTTCGGCCCGCGTGTTTCTCATTTTCCTCGATAGACAGAGCGGGATTTTGCGGAAATTGCTGGCGCAGGACTCAACTTTGTGAGAATCCCTTTGCCATATTGGGCCATCGAAACTCGTTCTGGCGAACCTTTCCTCGCCAAAACTTCCTGGAAGTGAGTTTTGCAGTACCGCGTGCTTCCCTCTCGTCATGACACATCAAAAGATACTTTTTAAAGGCGATCCAGTGGGCTCGTAAATATGGTATTCGCATTAATCTCGACTTGCACGCCCTCCCTGGCAGTCAGAATGGCTGGAACCACTCTGGCAAACTCGGCACCATCAACGTACTTAATGGACCGATGGGATTAGCAAACGCACAGCGATCCTTGGATTACATTCGAATAATTGCCGAATTCATCTCCCAGCCCGAGTATCGTGACGTTGTCGTCATGTTCGGAATCACCAACGAGCCCCAGGGATCCATCATCGGCCAAGATGCGCTATCTAGATAGTCGGTGTCGTCTTTTCTCTCGACCGCAAGCCTCTTGTACGACTCATCTTTCTCTAGTTATTTCCAGGCATACCAGAACGTCCGAATGGCGTCTGGTGTGGGAGAAGGAAACGGTGCTTATGTATCTTTTCACGATGGCTTCCTCCCGCTTCCGCAATGGGCCGGTTTTATTCCCAATGCCGACCGTATCTCCCTCGACGATCATCCTTATATATGTTTTGGTGGTCAGTCTGATGCCCCAATGTCATCATACGCACAGACCCCCTGCAAGACTTGGGCTTCAAATTTCAACACGTCAATGGCCGCTTTCGGTCTCACCGCTGCAGGTGAATTTAGCAACGCCGTCACAGATTGCGGATTGTGGGTGAATGGCGTGGGGCTTGGCACGCGTTACGAGGGGACTTACCCCGGCGAGTGGCCCGTCATAGGTAATTGCTCTGCTTGGACTAACTGGAAAAATTGGGACACCGCGATGAAGACTAGCGTCATGAACTTTGCGATGGCAAGTATGGATGCTCTTCAGGTACGTATCCTCTCTTCTGCCCGAGCGACATCCAAACCCAACACATGACAGAATTGGTTCTTCTGGACTTGGAAGATAGGTGCTTCATCGATAAGCGGCGTCGTGGAATCGCCGCAATGGTCCTATTCCCTCGGGCTACAGTATGGCTGGATGCCCCGTGACCCTCGCACAGCTTCCGGAATGTGTGCAGATCAAGGCACGTGGCAACCGCCACTTGAGCCATGGCAAACAGGTGGAGCAGGTGCTGGTCAAATCCCCGCCTCTGTCAGTCAGGCGCACGCCTGGCCACCTGCGACTATTAGCAATGGCGGAGCGGTGACTGCACTCCCCTCCTACACCCCTACCGGCACTGTCGCTACGTTACCACCGCCTACCTTTACCGTCAGCTCTGGCAAATCTGCCACGACCGTGAATGCGGGGAAGGGATGGCAGAATCCCTCTGACACTGCTGGAGAGATGGTTGCCATTGCAACATGTAACTACCTCGATCCTTGGATTGGTCCGACTGCGGCGCCTCCCTCACCTTTGTGTCACAGTGGAGGCGCTGTCGGCAGGTTATGAATTTAATTCCTTTTTTTTTTGATCTGGTTAATCGTTTGGATGCTTGTTTCCGCTTTTTCTTCCTCATATACTTGATACATGATACCTTGCGTTGGACTGCCGTACTCCCCTCGCTAATACGATTTATTGAGTACAGTATACACACGTAGTTAGTAGTACATACCCCCTGTTTTTATTACTAAAGTTGTAAAGCAATCGGCAGGCAGCTGAGGTGAATAACTGCAGGGTCGATCCGAACCGATCAGTGTTCCCCGCTTGTGGTGGCATAGCGATCTTTGAGATCTTCCTGCCCACCGAAGCCACCTTCAAAATCATGCTCAGCCCTTGGTGTCGTAACTTTTGTACTCTCTTTCGGAGCACTTTGAGTGGCAACGAGTTGGCCTTGGTCCTGCATGCACTGGGTCAGTCTGGTATGTATTGGAGTCGGAGTCAGGTAGCGCTCACCCTTTCGTGCACACACCTCGCTTCTTCCCCTCGTTCCTTGGACTTCCATGTGTCTTCCTACGGAAATAAGTCGTGATCAGCTGTTTGAGATCTCTGACATGCATGATGCGTACTTGTGCAGTTGTCATGCCTGTGTATGAGTGCCACCAGATTATGTGTCACACGCCCTCTCGGGTTCTGTTCTCAAGTCGCCAACTTCCGGTGACCTGGCATGGGCATCCCGCGGAGCGTTTCTCGTCACTTTTTCGGGGGAACTATTGCCTTTAACAATGTGATGTACATAGCAGATCCGACCAGCTATCAATGTGAGACGCGGAAGAAGTCATGACAGCCTGCTGCCAAGCCCATGTTATACGGAATAAAAAAAAGGGTATCTTCGTGTGTGAACATCAAGGAATGTCGGGCGGCTAAATCAATGGTGGATGACAAGATTCGTATACAATCGTGGAGATGAAACCTGCGTTCAGGATGATAAAGCAGCTATGGGATTACTAAAGATCCGTCTTGGGGGATGGCCACGTCGAGCAACGCGCTTGCTTGCAGACTGTGAAATTTTCGCACACGACCAGACCACTTCTCCAGGGAATTGTGATGGGGGGGTATCCAGCTGTAGTGATGTATGGCGACGAGATCGCGGTGTCAAGGGATTATTGTCAAGGTATTTTATAGGGAACTTTGGTGGCGATCTATCGGATAAGCAGGAATGCGAAGGTCGTGGCTGGGGAAAAGTAGAATGGAGTTTTGTGGCAATTCGAGAAGCAATGGACACAGAGCTGAACGTTGATCCGCACAGAGTTTTCAGGTCGCCAGAGCTCTGAGGCCGAGCCGTGCCCACCAAAGTACGGAGCGATGAACGGGGTGACAAATGGGACAACGGAGGAGTTGGGGAGGCAAGGATGCCAAGCTCGTATGAAGCCTAGAGAACTGGTTCAATATGCATCGAAACGGCCAGTGAATCGATACATACCAGTGAAATACCCAATGAGGAGATGGAAGAGAAATGTACTGGTTCACGATCACCGTCGCGGAAAGCACGGCGAAGGTTCCTGATGCCTGAAACGCGTCTTAGCTTTGGCGTTGGAGTAGCCGGCGGAGCTTCGACGGCTGTGGGGCGTTCGTGTTCGTTTACATCAACCAGCTCCTCAGAAGTCGCAGGTAACGACGCGATTATGGCCGCGGTACGTGCGCGCAGCCTCTGTGTGCGCCGAGCAGCCATTTCGCCAGGCTCATGTAACGGATAGAGAAATTGACGCGACTCTGACAGTCGAGCAGGAAAGTCAGATTGCGAAGATGCGCGATTGGCATCGGTCGAGAACCAGTCGGTAGATAGAGAAGGAGAGACGCGATGGGAGAGAAGTGTTGTGGATGAAGCACTACGTTGGTCCAAATCACTGTCGAGGGTGATGTCGTCCAAAGGGTCGAGCAGATCTGTTTGCAAGGAATAATTGTGCGGCAACAGCGAGGATGAGCTGGGATGCCGCGTCCGTGTCGATGGACCGGCGCGTTTGGAGGAAGAAGAGTTCAGTAGCAGACAATGTTGGTGCTTCATGTTTTCCTATGTGAATGGAGTGATGGTACAGGTACAAGTTCAAGGATGGTTTTGTGTCGTAAGTTGATTTCTGGCCGAACCGGGCCGTTCGCTTATTATCCACTACGCCTCATCATGTCCGCCATTATTCCTCGTAGAACAATTCTTGCACTAACTCGACCCCGTGCTGTTCCCCTCGTGCAACACTTGCGTGCATCGGGGCTGTTTCGCTCATCTTTGTCCCAGAACAAGGTAGGTCAGCGACCGTTCTCCGCATCGTCTCCTCTCCGGGTCCAGTATACGCGCTTCTCCTATGGGTACAATTATGGTCGTCGCCCGGATCGAGACAAGGTTACAAAGATCCTCGTCTTCATCACTGCTGCAGGCGTGGTGTACTATGTAGCACAGTACGTCGCGAGACTCTAGGCTCGTGCTGCTGAGGAACATGACCCTTACTAGTCTCGAACAAGTGCCAGAAACGGGTAGATGGAGATTTATGGACATCAGTCCGAGTTTCGAAGCCAAGTTAGAGAAGACGTCCTACACGTCACTGCTGTCGGAATTCGAAGACAAGATTTTGCCCGCCCACCATCCCATCACACGCCATGTACACCGAGTCGTCTCTGACCTCTTGGGGGGTTCAGACCTTGGTGTTCTTTCATCCAGCGATCCTAGGAAGCCACCTGCAGATGAAGACAGCTTTTGGCGCGATGATCCCTTCCATCACGACTCTCACACGTCGCCAAATAGAGTTGAAAAAGAATGGAACTTGCTCGTCGTCAACGACCCTAAAATTGTCAACGCTTTAGCTAGTTTTGGTGTGTAAGCCGACGAGACACTGTCACACTCCTGATTACCCCTTTTCTCCAGGGACCATCGTCGTTTTCACTGGAATTCTACCCGTTTGCAAAGACGAACAGGGATTGGCAGTCGTTGTCGGTCATGGTACATATTTCTTCTGTCCGCTTCTGAATCTGATCTCGGTCCAGAAATAGGGCACGCCGGTATTGTATTCTCTGTTCTCTCGTGCACGATACCAAAGTGTTTTCAGTTGCACGTCACGCATCTGAACGTTATTCATCCTCCAAGATACTCATATTGTTGGCGATCTTGCTACAAGCAGCCGGCATCGACTTTGGCGTGGCTAGGATGCTGAACTATCTCCTATTCAAGCTACCTAACTCGAGAACGCAGGAGTTGGAAGGCAAGGGTCGCTTTTTTGGCGTGCAGTCCGACTAATAGGGAGTCACAGCTGATACGCTTGGCATGCGGATCGCCGCGAGAGCGTGTTATGACCCTCAATCTGCAGTGGAGTGAGTTTCCTCCCCATCATTGCTCTACGGTCTCTTCACGTCCGTTCGCAGGATGCACGTGCGCCTAGCGAGAGCTAGCGAGAGTGGTGGTATAGGTTCTCATTTTGAGCTTTTACGCACACATCCAGTTCCAGAGCGTCGTATCAAGGTGAGCAATGTCCTGCACCCCACTGTCGGGCCGTAATCATGTGCCTTATTGAGCAGCACCTTGAAGAGCTCGTCCCCGAAGCAAACGAGATACGCGCCGCCAGCCCTCGATGTAGTGGTGTTCGTGAATCCATTGATCAATTTCTTGGAAGCATGCGTCGATGGGGTTGATAGACACAGTGAAGCTGTGCACCGTCTGTATTCGGTTCCATGCAAGGCAAATACGCCGAATGCGAGGAGACTGACAAACAAGCTACGTAGGGACTCTGAGCAGTTACTCAGATTTGGTCAGAGATACGCGGCGAACAGGGCGTTAGCCAATACGGATGACAATAACAACACCGGAGAATCAAACAAGGGACGATACAATGATGACTGTCCTGAAGCATATTGCGAATCCGATGTGAGAGTATCATGTCCGCATAAGCCGGAACCATTGAGGTCGTTAAGGGGAACGAGGATGACTGGAACACCACCCCGGCTGTACTCTACATCGATGGTACCGTTGCTGCCTACGGTCCACTGGACGCAGGTGAGGATGCTACACGATGATCATGGTCAGTATGAAGGAGTTTTCCCAAGCGAGACCCACTTGATAAGGGGTGTATATGTTGGGTAAGGAGTGTACACTGGAACACTGGAGTTCTTTGGCTGCGCAATACGCTTCAGAACTCGGATTTGCAGCACGACCCTCACCGACATACCGGAGATCCAATGTTGGTCAAAACGGAGATCACCCTGTCTTTCATGATGGCGATGCCGTCGTTGGTGGAAGCGAGAACCTGCATGGAGGAATTTACCCAATTGGAATTCTTTACTAAGAAGTTGCGAAGCTGCGCGAGGTTGATCAGAGCAATGGTTCGCAGATCGCTGGTGTTACCTGGTTCACGGTTGACATTAACTGGTATGTAGTGGTATTGGCATATCCAGAAATCCACAATGGTTCACGGTTCCACTTGAAATGCATTGAATCCGTGACAGCTGGGGGGAAAGGGACTGGTTTACCGGGTCATTACTTCCACTGAAACCTTGTTCCTGGCCATAATATACGATAGGTATACTGTAAAGGGGTGTTCAGGAAGGAGCGGAGTGATGGTTGGGACGACCTACCCATCTGACATGAAATTAAAAACCATTGCATTACTAGCCACGTCAGACAGGTAAACATCCTGGCGACTGTTGCTCCTTACTAAAGACTTTGAGGGTCAACGGATAGATTAAGCCAACGCGGGACATCCTGGTTCTCGATGAAATTTCCAAGTAATCCACAGTCCTGAATGGCGGAGGTTAGGCATACGAGTCAATGGCGAGTAAGCGCTGACTCGGTCACCTTGAACTTCTGCTTTGACTGAGCGATCATGTCCGACAAAGCACTCATATTTTGCTTTCCAGGGATAGCGAAAGCATCGACGATGGCGTCATACATCGGATAATGTAGGACTGAATCAAGAGCATTGGGACCTTGAAACCGAGCAGCTTCGCTAGGGAAACGTGAGAAGGAACAACACTACGGTGTAGAAGCGCACATACTTGATATCCGAACCGAAGACCTCGCCGATGCAGAATACGCCGGCCGCAGCACAAAAGTCGGGCCAAAAGTCAATGTTGACGTGTCTATCGTGCAATGAGGAAGATGGTTGGCAGAGACAAGCGATAAGGCATACTTGGCAGCTAAAGGGGGGTGAGATGCTGAGGAGAGGATGGACGATTGGAGAACGGACCGTCGATGCGAAGACCGTCGATGCCGTATTGCTGTACAAGGGTACGGATCCAGTCCTGGAACGCGGCAATCACGTCGGGATCTTCTGTGTTTAAGTCAGGGAGAGGAACTGTTGTATCACCTAGCCAGCAGCGCTCCTCGCTGGTGGCGTTACCCCAGTCCACGACGCAGTAG
>JBBPTZ010000156.1:0-38359 GCA_038094315.1 Phylloporus cf. tubipes
ATGTCATCTTCTTTTCCCCTTGTGTATAAACCCACCATTCTTGTACTATAGTTTCCTACGCTTGTCCTTCTTGTACTACCACCTGAATCCAAGCACACTCTTGTCCTACTCCGAAGTTCCGCTTTGGCCTTGTCTCTCCTAAGTCTTAGGCTTACTTCTGAGTAGCCTCTGTGTTGCTTCGACCACTGTCGTTGCGCAACACCCCTTTGTCCTGCAAACCCCTTGGAAACCCCAAGGCCCCTCCATCTCCCTGTGTATTGCAACAGACACCCATCACTAGGAAATTCCTAGGACCTCTCGCCCTTTGTCCCCAACCTTCAGGTCTCACAAGACTACACTTACCCTTGTCAGGATAGAGCGTAACACACAAGGCTTGTAAAGCCTTCATAAAGGAACATCTGAAGACCAGATGGATTGTTTCATCCAAGTTCCCCCAAGCTTCTCCATTCTTCTTCATACCTAAGAAGGATGGCTTGCTGTGCCCTTGTCAGGATTACAGATATCTCAACCCCCACACCATCTGCAACACCTATCCTCTCCCCCTCATTTTGGAGCTCATTGACAATATGAAAAAGTCCATTCTTTTTACCAAGTTTAACATCCAATAGAGCTACAACAACATCCACATCCATGAAGAAGACCAATGGAAAGCCATGTTCATCACACTGCTCAGTCTCTTTGAACCCACTGTCATGTTCTTTGGTTTCAACAATGCTCCCCCCACATTCCAGGCCTTCATGAATGACATTTTTGCTGATATGATTGGAGAGAAGTGGCTAAAAATCTACATGGATGACCTAGGCATCCATACCAAGGACAATGTCTCCCTCCATCACAAACATACCTGTTATGTCCTATAACACCTTCAGGAACATAGTTTCTCACTCAAGCTCTCTAAATACTCCTTTGATACCCCTCACATGGAATACCTCAGTCTTGTCATAGGACAAGGCAAGATCAAGATGGACCTTACCAAATTGAAGGCTATCCAGGACTGGAAACCTCCCTCTACCATCAAAGGTGTTCATTCTTTTATGGGCTCCACAAACTTCTACCACAAATTCATTTCAGACTTTTCCAATATTGTCATCTCTCTAAACCTTTTTACCTGGAAGAACAAGCCCTGGGCCTGAACTGGCTTCCAATAGCATGCCTCATCCACACACCCCTTCCAGCAGGTCAGCTGTGACCTCATCACCAATCTCCCGTCCTCCTCTTCCTTTGACTCGCTCCTGGTCGTGGTCGATCACAGACTCACGAAGGGGGTAATTCTTTGCCCCACCAAGAAGACTATCACAGCCGAGGGAGTTGCATCCCTCTTCTTTCACAAAGTCTACCTCCACTTCAGCCTCTATGATAAAATCATCTTCGACCGAGGCCCCCAATTTGCCTCCTCCTTCGCCAAAGAGCTAGGTCGTTTCTTGAACTACGATCTCTCCCTCTCCACCGCCTATCACCCTCAAAGTGATGGGGAAACCAAATGCATCAACCAAGAGGTTGAAACTTATCTCCGTATCTTTTGTGGTAGCAACCCCACGTCTTCAGCAGACAAAATCTCACATGCCGAATTCGCCCACAACCACCACCCACACTCTGTAACCGGCAAATCGCCATTCTTTCTCATGATGGGTTTCGAACCCCGCGCCCTACCTTCCATCCTTGCCGACTCCCCTCTACCCACGGTAGAAGCCCACCTTAAGTCCCTCTCCGCTGCCCGCAACGAAGCTCTCGCCACTCATGAGCTTGCTTGCCAAGTTATGGCCTCCCATTCAAAACGAGGGTTCTCCCCCTTCTCCCTAGGTGACAAGGTCTGGCTTGAAGCCAAAAATCTCTGCTGCTCGGTCGCAAACCTGAAGTGAGAAGGACCCTTTACAATAACAAAAGTACTATCACCGATCACGTACCAACTCTGCCTGCTGAAGATGTGGAAGATCCACTCCATGTTCCATGCTTCCTTGTTATCACCCTATCGTGAAAACCCCGTCCACAGTCCAAACTTCCCAGCACCACCACCTGACCTGATAGAAGGAGAAAAAGAATACAAAATTGAGTGCATCTTGCGCCACCATGAAGCTCCATCTTCCCACATGTTCCTGATCTGATGGAAGGGATATTCGGCCAAAGAAGACTCATGGGTCCCTGAGCGGGACTTGAAACATGCAAAGTCTGCTCTAACAAATTATAAAAACCTTCACCCCTCTGTCTTCGCTCTGTCACCCCCCTCCATTGCTACCTCGAAAACTCGCCCTACCCACCAATGTTAACCAACTACCATGCCTTCCTTCTCCGCCTCGTCTATCTCCTCCCACTCCACCCTTGAAACTTCTACCTTAGATTTTGATTCTATTCCCTTTATCAAACCATCCTTGACGGTCCCTTTCCCCAGTTGGGGCCCCACCCCACTCCCTGCCAGAGAACCTACCCCAACTCACCTCGCTATGCTCGCCGCTCCTATCCCAGACCCTATCTGTTCTGTCAATGTCCCTGAATTCGCTCATCGCCTTCGAGACGACTTCCCCAACACCGTCTATGTCGCCAATCTACGCCACTTCGTCACCGACGTAGATTTGGCAGTCCCCATTGATGCCCACTTGGACATGGGCTCACCCCTCCTTGCCCTCTATCACGCCCACTTACAGGTTGAACACCTGTCTGTTCTCGCCAACACCTCCAACAGATCGGTCCCACATTGGGTCCACACCCTCACTGCCACGTTACACAACAATCTCCAGGGTGACCTCACCATTTTAGCTTTTCAGATGGGCTTTGGGGAATTCCTTCATGAAGTTGACCAATATGTCCATGAGCTGGCCGCCTGCAGCCAATGCCCCCTCGCCTTAACCCACACTCCTTACCCTCTGTCCACTCTGTCCACCTCTTCTACCGAGCTAACTCCCGCCAAAGTTGTCGCTCTTGATCATGCTGAAGCCATCCACACTGGCAGACACGGGATGGTTCCTCTTACCCCAGCCCATCCTCGTTATGATGAAGCTTGCCTTAATTGTCGCTGCCTTGGTCATACCTGACCTCATTGCCTCATTTATCAATGCCCTTTCTGCCATGCGTGGGCCCCGGATCACATCCAACAGCATTGCCCTCTCCGTCATCCACCTACTCCTCGCTCTTCCCCCAACTCCAGCCGATCTACCGCATCCACCTGATCTTCTGGCCCCACTCGTCCTCGTCGCTCAGCTCGTATGTCCTCTGGCGGATGTCATCCTCTCCCTGTCCCTCCTCCACGTTCTCCATCTCCTCCTCCCTACTCCCACAGTGACTATGAGAACAACTGGAGTGACAATGTGCGCACCAATGTCTGCAGCTCCCCTGGTGGTGTCAACCGTCACCTCAATTAGGTTCTCTGTCGGTACTTCAACCATAACTGGGGAGTAATGTTATGATTCACTCTTCTCTTCTTCTTCCCTTGTTATGCTTGTCGTCCTTGTATTTCCTAGCCCATTCCAGCGATGCATTGGATGCTCATTTCTCTCAGCCAGTTACTACCATACCTGTATTCCCTATCTTCCACTAGCCATTTGCATGCTAACCAGCTTCCTTCCATTTGCCTTTGCTTATCTCTTATCACAGACACTTTATCATGAATGTTCCATAACATTCCGTGACCTTCTATGATCACTTATGTCATTTTCCTTTTCCCTTGTATATAAACCCACCGCTCCTATACTATAGTTCCCCATGCTTGTCTTTCCTAAACTACCACCTGGAATCCAAGCTCCCTTGTCTCGCTCCTTAGCCATGCTAAAGCTTTGTCCTCTCTTAGTCCTAAGCCTACTACCAAGTGGCTTCTGTGTTGCTTCAACCATCGTCGTTGCACAACACCCCTTTGCCCTTGTACACCTCAACGCCCTTGAGGTCCTTTTGTCTTCCTGTGTATCACAACAGACACCCATCGCTAGGAAATCCCTAGGACACCTTTGTTATGATTCACTCTTTTCTTCCTTGTTACGCTTGCCTTCATGTACTATTTAGCCCATCACAGCGATGCGTTGGACACTCATTCCTTTCGGCCGGTTACTCCCATACCCATTTCCCTTATCCTCCAATAGCCATTTGCATGTTAACCGGCCTCTTCCCATTCGCTCCACTTATCTCTTATCTTAGACACTTTGTCATGAATGTTCCATCACGTTCCATGACCTTCCTTCTCCGCTTATGTCATTCCTTTTCCCTCTTCATATATAAACCAACTCTTCCTGTACTTTTATCTCTCACACTTGTCTTTCTTGAACATCCACCTGAATCCAAGCACTCCCTTGTCTTGCTCCCCTTAACCGTGTTAAGGCCTTGCTCTCTAAGTCTTAGGTCATCTTCTGATTGACCTCTGTGTTGCTTCGACCGTCGTCATTGCGCAACACCACTTAGTCCCTTGTCACCTCAATACCCTTGAGGTTCCCCGACTCCCTGCGTATCACAACAGTCACCTGTCGCTAGGAAATCTCTAGGACACTTCGTCCCTCGCCCCCTTGTCCTCGCTTGGTCCTCAGGTCCCTCAAGACTACGTTAGTCCCTACCCAGGGCCTATCGTAACAACCTTGCTCCCCTTTCCCCCCTCACTCCAGGTCTCTTAGGACTATGTTAGCCCTTCCACGGATATATTGTAACAGGTAGAGGGGAGTCGGCTAGGATGGAAGATAGGGCATGGGGTTCAAAGCCCATTATGAGGAAGAACGGCGATTTGCCAGTAACAGAGTGGAGATGGTGATTGTGGGCAAATTCTGCATGGGAAATTTTATTGGCCCAGGACATTGGGTTACTACTGCAGAAGATGCGGAGATAAATTTCAACCTCTTGATTAACACATTTGGTTTCCCCATCACTTTGAGGGTGATAGGCAGTGAAGAGGGAGAGATTGTAATTTAAGAGACGACCTAACTCTTTGGTGAAGGATGAGGCGAATTGGGGGCCTCAGTCTGAGATGATTTTGTCGTAGAGACCAAAGCAGAGGTAGACTTTGTGGAAGAAGAGGGAAGCAACCCCTTCGGTGGTGATAGTCTTCTTGGTGGGGCAAAAAATTACCTCCTTCATGAGTCCGTGGTCAACCATGACCAGGAGAGAGTCAAAGGAGGAGGAGGATGGAAGGTCTGTAATGAGATCACAGCTGATTTGTTGGAATGGGTGAGTAGACAAGGATTTGATGGGTGTGACAGGAGGGACGGTGGGGTGTGTGTTGGTTTTAGCCTGTTGGCATTGGGTGCAGCCCTCGACATAGTGACGGATGTAGGAGGCAAGACTGGGCCACCAGAATTCAGCGGCAACAAGTTGTCGGGTTTTGAGATACCTGGGGTGACCAGCGGTTTCATGGTCATGGCAGCATTGAAGGATGGAGTGATGGAGGGAGTTGTCGGGGGGAACGTAGACACAGTCACGATAGAGAAGGACTCCATCGCGAAGTTGCCAATCAGCAAGACGAGAACGGAAGGTGGGGGATATATGGCTGTCGATGGCCTGAAGTCCCTGGAGTACAAGGGGATTATCCTTTGAGGACAACTGAATGTGGTGGGCCATGGTAGCGTCAATGAGGTTGACAAAGAGGGAAGGAGGGAGCAGGGTGACACCCGAGTTGTCATTATCAGATGGTGAGAGGTCAGGACGACGGAAGAGTGCATCCGGTGCACCAAAGAGTTTGCCAGGGACGTGGATCATCTTTAGATCAAAGTTGGCAAGATCAAGGAGCCAACGTGCCTGGCGTTGGTTGAGTTCCTGGGGTTTGCAGAAGTAGGTCAGGTTCTTGTGATCTGTAAAGACCTGGACAGGGAAAGGAGAACTGTGGAGGTAATGTCACCAGGATTTAAGAGCACGGATGATAGTGAGAAGTTCTTGGTCATAGATGTCATAGTTGTGTTCGGCTTGAGCAAATGACTGGGAGAGGTAGGAACAAGGGTGCCAATTGCCGTTGGTGTCAGTCTGGAGGAGGACAGCCCCAGAGGCGAACTTGGAGGCATCGGTAGTGATGGCAAAGGGGTGAGTAATGTCAGGAAGGTGGAGGACAGGTTGAGAGAGGAAGAGGCATTTGAGGGTGTTGAAGGATATTTGGCAAGCGGAGGACCATTTCCAGGAAGTGCTCTTCTTGGTGAGGTCAATGAGGGGGCAAGTGATGGTGGAATAGTCGGGGATGAACTGACAGTAGAAATTAGCGAAGCCAAGGAAGGAGTGGGTTTCCTTGACCATCACTGGGGTAGGCCAGGAGGCAATGCCATCAAGTTTAACAGAGTCCATGGCAATGAGACTGGGTTTGACGATCATGCCAAGGTATTCGACTTCCTCAGCAGTGAACTGGTATTTTTCTAGTTTGAGGTGCAGGTCCAGTTCTTGCATATGCTGAAGGATGTGTTTGGTGCATTCCTCGTGGGTTTTTGCATCAGGGGAGAATATAAGAAGGTCATCCATATAGATGACAAGCCAGCCTTCTGCGATCATATTGTGGAAGGAGTCGTTCATGAAACGTTGGAACGTAGGTGGAGAGTTGGTGAGGCCGAAGAACATAACATTGGGTTCATAAAGGCCTTTGTGAATGATGAAGGCGGCCTTCCATTGGTCACCATTTTTGATTCAGACATTGTTGTAGCCCCAGCGGACGTCAAACTTGGTGAAGACCTTGGCGTCTTTAAGCTTATTTACAAGGTCGGAGATGAGAGATAGGGGATAAGCGTCATGGATGGTGTGTTGATTGACGTATCGGTAGTCCTGGCAGGGATGTAGTTTCCCATCCTTCTTTTTGATGAAGAGGAATGGTGAAGCTTGGGGAGAGTTGGATGGGCTAATCTTGCCAGCATCCAGGTTTTCTTGGAGGAAGTCCTCAGTAGCTTTGCGTTCATCAGAGGTCAAGGGGTACAACTTCCCAATCTTTGGGACAAAGGTTTCGTTGAGGTTTATGGCGTGGTCATAGGGATGAGATGGAGGGAGGTGGTCCACTGTTTCTTTGGCGAAGACATTGGTGAACTGGGCATATTCTGGTGGTAGGGTGGCTTTGGGTTTAGCCTTCTCAGCAGCTATGGCGAGTTCTGTGGTGGTAGTGAGATGGGCTATGGTGGTGTTGGGAATATATTGGAAGTCACCACAGATAATCTGGTTCATGATGTGTGCATCATTGGTCTTGGCACAATAGTGGTCTTGGGTTTCATAGTTAAGGTATTTGAAGAGCCAGGCGTCAGCAGTAGTGGTGACATTGACATGTCGTGGTGGTGCCACAGGTTGTTACGATTCATTCTTGGTACCCTTTTTCTTTCCTTATTACGCTTGTCATCCTTGTATTTCCTAGCCCATTCCAGTGATGCATTGGACGCTCATTTCCCTCAGCCAGTTACTACCATACCCGTATTCCCTATCCTTTAATAGCCATTTGCACGCTAACCGGCTTTCTTCCATTCGCCTTTGCTTATCTCTTTTCACAGATGCTTTGCCATGAATGTTCCATAACATTCTATGACCTTCTATTCCTGCTTATGTCATCCTTTTTCTCCTGTGTATATAAACCGACTGCTCCTGTACCATAGTTCCCCATGCTTGTCTTTCTCGTACTTCCACCTGAATACAAGCACCTCCATTATCCAGTCCCCAAGCTGTGCTTGGGCCTTGTCTCCATTAAGTCTCAGGCTTACTTCAGAGTAGCCTCTGTGTTGCTTCGACTGTCGTTGTTGCACAACACCCCTTTGTCCCTTCGAACCCTTGGTAGCTCCAAGGCCCCTTCGTCTCCCTGCGTATCGCAACAGACGTCAGTTGCTAGGAAATCCCTGGGACCTCTCGCCCTTCGTCCCCACCCTCAGGTCTTACGAGACTACGCCTGTCCCTCCCTGGGCCAAGCGTAACACAGGTGGCACAAAGTGAGAGTCATGTTGGCGGAGATCTGCGGTGTGGGAGAGGTAGAGGTCTTTTGACTGGTCATTCACTTTGGGGATTGAAAGAGTTTGCTTGGACCAGTCAATGATAGGACAAGCGGTGTGGAGCCAGGGAGTTCCTAGGATAACATTGTTTGCACCACAAGAGATGACATGGAAGAGCATTTGATGGACTATGCCTTCTACATTGACAAAGAGGGACGTGGTGAATTTGATTCTGCCTGAACAGTTGGTCGTTCTGTCTATATTGCAGACTGGAAGGGGTTGGTCCAAGTGAGTGGTAGGGAGGCGATGTTTTCGCACAAACTGCCAGTCATGGCAATTAATGTTGGTGCCTGAGTTAATCAGGGCATGGGTGTCGACGGTTTTAAGCGTATGCGATGGTTCTATGAGTTGAACAGGGATTTCCATAGATTTCGCAGTGAGAGATACTAATACAGAGTTACGCTTATGGGAAGGAGGTACTCACGTCGATCAAGGCTCCTGCTTTAAAAACCTGAGGAGGGTGTGGTGAAAGAAACTTGACGAACGACATCTTCATTGTCGTCATCCTTGAGCTCCAGGAGGTCTTCTTTGACTTCTACAACCTGTGTCTTGGCCACAGATTTGGCAGGTGAGATGAATACAGGGCAGGTTGTGCTAGAATGTCCTGCCTTGCGGCATCGGAAGCAAAGGTTCTTCTCAATGCAGCGTTTTCATTCTTCTGGGGTGAGTTTTCTGACGTGCACCACATCGATGTCCATGGCATTGGGATCTTTGGTAGGTTGGAAGCGGTTAAATGCAGTAAGAGGCTGGTAGTTTTGGCGAAAGGGGTTGGTGTGGCATTTGGCGATCTCGTTGGCATGATCCCATTGAATGAGGAAGGTGACAGCCTTCTTGTACCATTCGTCTATAGTAACAGGGGGAGTGTCCATAGAGAAGATTCACTTCATCAAGCAATCTGGGATGCTGGTGGAGTAGAAGCTGATGAGAACGTTCTGATTAGAGATACCAGAGAGTGCGATGTGGTTCTGGAACTGAGCATTGTATTCGGTGATAGTGGGGGAGTATACTCCCTTTTTGTACGTCATGTGGGTGGTGGTGAGCCAGGCGATGGCGGTATTGACCAGATCATGGTGTTTGAAACTGGCATTGAAGGCTTTAATGAAGTCAAGGAAGGTACCGAAGGTAACAATGGCACCGGCGATACAGTTTTGGCAGAAGGTAGTGGCCCAGGTGAGGGTGGATCCCTCAGTCATGTAAGAGAGGGCAAAGGCGACTCTTTTAGCATCAGAGTCATAGACGGCGCTGTTGACTTCCAGATAGAACTGGACAGATTGAAGCCATTGAGTGGCTTTCGCAAAGTCTCTGTTAAATTGGGATGGGGTTCCAAGATGGAGTTCTGTGGGTTTGGTGGTCATAGTAGGTGTTGGTGGATGGATAGGTGACAGTGGACAGGTGAAGAGTTGAAACAAGGTACTGGTCTGGGCGATGGGTGTGGGTGATGGTGGAGTGGGGGTGTGGGGTAGGTTCAAGTGTCCTAGACTGTGGGTGAGGTTCTGAGAGAGCTCATGTGTACAGGTTTGCTCCTCCTGGGTAGGGAGTTCTTTGTCAGAGGACATTGACGGGGATGGGGGCAAAGAGTAGTCAGAAGTGGTAGGACCCGAGTGTTCAGAGGGATTCTGAGGATGGATTCTCCAGCAGGCAAAGTTCGAGGGTAAATGAGAGATGGTGGACTATATGGCGATAGCCACAGGGAGAAGACGCTTGTCTTTTGTTACGATAGGCCCTGGAGGGGACTGCCATAGTCCTAAGAGACCTGGAGCAAGGGGACGAGGGGGCAAGATGTCCTAGGGATTTCCTAGCAACAGGCATCTGTTGTGATACACAGGGAGATGAAGGTACCTTGAGGGCATTGAGGCGTACAAGGACAAAGTGGTGTTGCACAATGACGACGGTCAAAGCAACACAGAAGCCACTCAATAGTAGACTTAAGACTAAAAGAGGACAAGGCCTTAGCACGGCTAAAGGACAAGACAAAGGGGCTTGGATTCCAGGTGGTAGTTTAGGAAAGACAAGTGTGGGGGACTATAGTACAAAAGTGGCAGGTTTATATATGAAGGGAAAGAAGGATGACATAAGCAGGCATAGAAGGTCACGGAATGTTATGGAACATTTGTGACGAAGTGTCCGCGATAAGAGATAAGCAAGGGCAAATGGAAGGAAGCTGGTTAGCGTGCAAATAGCTATTGGAGGATAGGAAATATGGGTATGGTAGTAACTGGCTGAAAGGGAAAGAGCGTCCAACGCATTGCTGGAATGGGCTAGGAAATACAAGGGTGACAAGCGTAACAAGGAGAGAAAAGAGTGAATCGTAATAAAGAAGGTAATATGGTCTAATGAGACCAAAATCAACCGGCTAGGGTCAAATGGGTGCAAATGGATGTGGAAAAAGCAAGGAGAAAGGCTTAGTAACAGATTGGTACAAGGAACTCTTAAGTTTGTGGAAGGTAATTTCATGATATGGGGTTGTATAACTTGGGAGGGAGTTAACTATGCTGCCAAGATTGATGGTAGGATGGATGGTGACCTCTACCTTCAGATTTTGAAGGATGAACTTCATCATACCATGGAGTATTATGGTCTTAATCCTCCTGACATCATCTTTCAGCAGAATAATGATCCCAAGCATACCTGCAAAAGAGTCAAGGAGTGGCTAGAAGAGCAGGATTTCCAGACTATGATATGGCCTGCACAGTCTCCTGACTTGAACCCCATTGAACACCTTTGGAGTCACCTCAAAAGAAGACTTGCACAATATGAACACCCTTCTAATGGTATTTACAAATTATGGAATAGAACTCAGGTGGAGTGGGAGAAGATACCTATTGAAGAGTGTCAGAAATTAATTGAGAGTATGCCTAGAAGGATTGAGGCAGTAATCAGGGTAAAGGGAGGCTATACCAAGTACTGAAATATCCAAATACCCTATTTAATTCAAAAGTGAAAAAACCCTTTCAATGGTATTGATGTTTTAAAATAATCATATCTCCGCCGCATCTGGACCAAATTACATAATTATTAGCTCTATTTGTAGCCAAGGGTTTGTATGTTGTTTGGTCTCTATAAACCTAAGCAGAATTCCCACGGTTTTTTGCAGTGTGCTTTGCACACTGCATTAGGGTTGGTTATTGAAAGGGTTTTTGGAGTTACTGTATGTATACCTTAAGCTAGTTCTACCTGGATCTACCTAGTAATCCACTTAGTCTTGTAACATTCAATCCATTTGATTGTTCAGCTAGCCTCACTCTCAACAATCCTCCCTCATCTTTACTTCCAGTCAATCTCCAAGTTAAACTAACACTTCTCACACACTCTGTATTCTGGTCAGGCCCACACCTCTGGAATATTGTCCCTCATCTCCAGGTCTATGCTTGCCCCTATCTGGGTCTAGCATAACATGAATGATGTCAATGTTCATAGCATTGGAATCAGGGGTGAAATGATGGTGGATTAGGGAGGGAGCAATGTAATCTTTCATAAGAGCATCCATTTATGAGAGCAGGATGTGGAAAGCCTTGGCCTTGGTAATCCAGTCAGCAATGGTGGTTGGTATCTTTTTGATACCTAGGATAAGCATGGCAATGTGAGAGTTAACCCCCAGAGAGAAGATGTTGATGAGGGTGTCATGATTGGTCACCCTGGCCTTTGATGCCAGGTTTTGGAAATCTGTGATGTACTTTTGGAAGCTGTCATCAGTGATGCCTCCAGTGGTGCAGAAGGATTTCTGCCTGAGCTTGGCAAGCTTGTGGCAGGTGATGGCCTTGATATTGAAGGGATAGAACATGGTTTCAAAGTTGGTGGTGAGCTTGTTAAAGGTCTTCTCACTAGTGGCAATGATGGCATTGGCCATGAGATCATATCATATTTTAGAAAAGAATATGCTGCAACCTTTACTTATTTTGTTCAGGATGGTCATGACTTTGGCCTTGTCCAAGGTGTAGAGTATGAGGTTACAATAGTGTGTGAATTTATTGAGATTTGTGCAAAAGTCTAAGGTGTGGCAATAACTGAGATCTTAGAGACAGCACATCACTAGAATTCCCTTGGGCTAAGCTATACCCTACTTTTATCTCTCTATATGGTCAATCGAAAGATCAGTGACAACCAATTGAAGATTGCTTTGTGGCTGTGGAACCATGGGTGGGACCCTGAGGATATATGCAAACTGCTCATGGTCTCAAGAAGCAGTGTTTACTGATGGTGAAAAATCTTCAATGAAGATGGCACAGTCAGCTGGCTGCCATCTCCTTTTGTTGGACATACTTAAAAGATCACCTGAGCAATTCTGGGCATGATCCAAAACCTTTATCAAGAGAACTCAGACCTTTTCCTGGATGAAGTCTGCATATGGCTTGCTATCAAACACAACATCTCAACATCAGCACTCTCCCAGACTCTGACTGATGCAGGACTGACTTGAAAAACGCTTCAAAAGCTTGCCTCAGAATACAATGAGGTTTTGTGTGATAAATTCAAGCAGTTACTCTGGATAGGTTTTGTTGGTGATGGGTCCAAGTTTGTTGTTGTTGATGAAACCAGTAAGAATAACTGGACATATGTATGGTACTTTGGAAGGGCTGCACAAGGACAGTGTGCTCAAGTTCATGACATTTTTGGTCATGAAACACAATACTTATTATATGCTGCAGTCACAATTGATGGGTACTTCAATGCTTGGATCATCAAAGGTTCATATAATGCTATGGAGTTCTATGACTTTATCACATGCAATATTGTAAGTGCTGTAGGATTTTTCCTCTGTACTATGACTTATAATTCACTCCAAAGCTTCCACATATGAATTCATATCCACAGTCACATTCTGTGCTGGTTTTTGACAATTGTCAGATTTACCACAACTGTGATCTTGCAGACCTCATTAAGAGATCTGGTTTGTATAAAGTATCTTGCTCATGGCAAATGCTGATGTGGCCACAAGTTGTTTCATTCTCTTTCTCCCACCATATTCTCCAGATCTTACACCAATCAAAGAGTTATTCAGTGCCCATATGTCAAATGATTGTACAGATGCCATACTAATGACACTTATCCCATCTTGAAGTCAAGACATATATCCAACACCACAGACATGAGTTATGGCTTCATAACAACCCCATTCAAATGCTTCTTGAGGTGACAAAGTGTGTTATAGTAGAAATGGCATGAGGCTGGTTCAGACATGCAAGATACATTGTGCTAGAGTAAATACTTACAGTATGGATGAATATATGTGGTGAAAACAAGTAAGGTGCAGCTAGAGTGATTCAAAACCACATTGACAATGAGTATGTAACACTTGTTACAACTGTCATGATTTGATCACCTGACAAAATTTATAGTGTGACTCAAGGAACCTGTTCCATGCTAACTGTGCAAACCCTCCATGGCCTTGCCATTTCTTTTCTTCAAGCCACTCAACACTTTGCTGACCTGGGTAATAGTCAAGCATTTCAAGCATTGCCTCATCGTTAGCTGAAATATCATATTGAGCACAGAATTTGGAGAATGTCACATTGTGAAATGTCATTGTGCCTGGAGAATATGTAAGTCCTCAGTATCCATTTGCTGGCATAGCTGCATGATATGAGTATGGCAGCATGCCAGTAGGAATGACATGAAGATGACCATAAGGGGGTGGGTAGTACATAGAATATCTGCCACCATAAAATGGTGGAGTATAACTTGGCAGTTCCAATGGCAGGGCATAGCCCAATGGTCATGGTGGCATAGAATAATAGTTGTAAGGTCCATTGGTGGCATGATCATGAGTGGGAACCATTCCAGAATTAGTGTTTCGCAACAGATCCTGATTTGGAACCTTGAGTCACTTATTCTTTATAAACTGGGCAGCATTTGGTGGAGACAAGATATTTGCTGTATCACTTGCCTTGAGTAATCAAAACTGTAAGTAGTATATAAAATGAGTTGAGAATGTTTATATACAATAGCATTGGCCCACATTGTCATGCACATTGTTGTGAGTTCAAAGTAGTTACCAATCATTTCATTTTTCCAGACATGCTTATTGGGAAAGCTCTTGTAATTTCCAATGAGGTACACTTTCTCCAATGCAGCCTCTGCTTCAATACATTTAGCTGCCATACCAGACTTGATAATGGCATCATGGTCAGTAGTGATGGAATACAACAAACAAAAATAACCTACAATGATCTTCTTTACATCTGATGAGCCACCACAAGCTCCATAAAGGTCAAAAAGTTCCTGCTGTTCATTTCTGCTAACATTTTGTCCCTATGGTTTTGTTGTGTAAGTAAAGTAGCATATATGCAATTGAATGCCTACATTGTCATTTGGTTTTGGTATAAAGAGCTGGACAACAATGTGATTAGTCACACACTTTGCCTTGAATGTGTCAATCAGGACCTTGAAGCCAGCATGATTTGCAATTTTTTTGTGTGCAGATTGGGATTGGCCCTTGAACTTCCACTCAAACAGTGATGTTGGAAGAGAGCCAGGATTACAGAAGAGAATGGATGCAACCATGATTTTGAACTTCACAAATGACTGCAAAGTATTGAAGATAAATGGCCCCTTTGAGATTACAGATGTTGTGGTCACGGTCTTGGAACCCCAGTTCAGCTTCTTCTCACTTTATATCATGGTCTTGTATACTTGAACAAATACAGCAAACTTCTGTGCTTCTTCTTTGGCATGTTTATCACCTTCAAACAACTTAGTACAATCCTCCTTGTTTATCTTGGGCTTTTTCAATGGGACCTTCACATTAATAGACTCTTTGACAGCACTTGATGTGTACTTGGAAGCAAAATGTAACAGTGTAGGGACCATTGACACCTTGGGTTGGTTGGTCTAAAATATGGTTCTCAGCACTAGCTGGTGGTTGTGGGGGCTCAGAAAGTGGGGTACTTGCCCAATCTGTGTAATCTTCTGTATGCAGATTGCCATCCATCTCCCCAAGTTTGGATGTCTTTGTAGGAACTTTGATGGTGATCTTTGTGCTGTTACTAGTCCTGCTTGTTGTTATAGGGTTGGTAGTCCTGTTAGACTGTGTCATGATGCATTTTTTCTTGGCCATTGGTCTCCACAGCAGGACAGAAGAGTACATTGAACTGCTTGCTGGCATTGCCATGCCTTAGATTTTCACACAATTTCAATACATTCACACACTGCTGTAATGGCAAAGTATGCACACATGACTTTCATCCAGTGCATGGCATCAGTGGATTCTCTGGAAAAGTCAGCAAATAGGACTGCTTTAAGCTTGGTGTTGGAAAACATGAGGGGCAACTGGGGTGGAGTAACTGTGATGGGACTGGGGGAGTGAGGGGGTAAAGGTATTATAGGTGAAGAACTAGATCAAACTGACAGAAAGAGGCCTGTGAGCTGGGGTCAAGAATGGCAGGGGCATATAAGGTGTGAGGTGCAAAGTCTTTGTTGTCTGACTGCAGAGGATGGAAGCAAGGGGTTCTTGAGGAGTTGGCTATGTTGGATGAAGATAGGTCAGTCCTGCTCCTAGATAGGAGGGATAGAGGGAGATTCTTGATCTTTTGTTACATGGAGCATACACAAAGGGGATCTGGGACGATGGAAGTGGCTAATGTCCAAACTGAAGGTGTTTTTGAAGGTAGTGAAGGGGATTCACAAGGGAAATCCCTAGAAGCACACAAAGCAACTCAAAGCATGCAGAGGCTTATAGAGTTCCAAGGAAAAAGACTAGATTGTACACAAGTAAAGTGTAGATCAAAAATGAAGAACTATTGTACACACAGCTAGGTATAAATACTAAGCAGTACATCAGCAATAGAATGTGATGGAAATTCATGGAACTACTGTGGATTGGCAATACTGCTAAGTAACATAAAAGGTGGGAATATAAGGCTGTCATGAGAGAGGTGACTGGAAGAGAAGGCTGTCCATAGGAACATACAAAACAATCAAGAAGGAAGTCCAGAGCTTCTTTCAATAGGATCTAAAGAAACGGCTAGGGGCCAGAAGGCAAGATAAAGACACTGCTGGATCAGTAATACAACAAAGATATAGTGTTTACAACAAGGGTCAGGATTAGAGTAAGCAAAAGAGAAAAGGAAAATACATGCATGCAACAGAACAACTATAACACCAGTACTATGTTTGACCAGAAGAAATTCCATAATGACATTCTTTCTGCTTTTTCCTCTAATCCCCTTGCCTCCATCCATCTCTTTGAGGCACTCTCTACTGACTCCCACTGGTCTGTCAATCCTGATGACTTCCTCCACTTTAACAACTGCATCTATGTTCTGGACTCCAATGATCTATGCCTTCATGTACTCTGCTTCAAGCATGACCATCCCATTTCCAATCACTTCAGTTAGAATCTCATCCTGAAACTGATCCAAAGAGAGTACACTTGGCCTGAAATCCATACTTTTGTTAAGAAATATGTTTCCTCTTGTACAGCTTGCTTTTATGTCAAGGTTCCCAGGCACAAGCCATACAGACTCCTGAAACAACTTTCTATCTCTGAAAAACTCTGGAACTCCATCTCCATGGACTTTATTGAACAGCTCCCCACCTCTTCTGGTTTCACTGTCATTCTGGTTGTTGTCAACTGCCTCACCAAGCAATGCATATTCATTCTGACTGATAACAAGATTACTTTCCTAGAGTTGGCCAAGTTGTTCCTCCTCCATGTGTTCTTGAAGCATAGAGTTCCTTTCCACATCACCTCTGACTGAGGAACCAAGTTTGTATCCCACTTTCTCCACTCTTTAGAAAAGGCCCTAGACATCCATCTCCACTTCATCTTTGAATATCACCCTAAAGGCAATAGACAAACCAAGTGCATGAACCAGACCCTTAAACAGTATTTGCACGTATATTGCAATTACCAACAAAACAATTGGTCCAAACTCCTACCACTAGCAGAGTTCACCTACAACAATGCTTCAAACACTACCACCAGCATTTCTCTGTTTTTTGCCAACAAGGGCTACAACCCAAACATCACAATCCATCTGGAGAAGGACCTTACTTTCTCTAGAGCCAAGGAGTATACAGCTGACCTCAATTTCCTCCACAAGTACCTCCACAAAAAGATAGTTACTATGCAAGTCTACTACCAAGGCCTAGCTGATGCTAAGCGATCTTTGATGCCAGACTTCCAAGTCAGCAACCAGGTTTTTGTCAAAGCTAAGTATTTCTAATCAACTCAATCCTTTAAAAAGTTGTTGGAAAAAAACCTTGGCCCTTATCCTATCATTGCTAAAGCCAATATACACTCCTTTACTCTTTACCTTCCTAACTCCATGAAATCTGTACATTCCATGTTTCATGTCTTCCAACTCAAACCTGCTGTTTTGAACACAATCCCAAACCAGACTCAACCTCCATCACCTCCAATTGAGGTTGAGGGTGAACTGGAATACGAGATAGCAGGAGTCCTTGACTTGAAGATCAATTGATGAAGACATAACTGCAAGCTCCTATATCTAGTCTGCTGGTCCAGTTACAAAGGCACTGACAAAGAAACCTCATGGCTCTTAGCCACAGAACTTGAGCACACCACCAACCTTGTCTGGAACTACCACTTCCACTACCCAGACAAGCCCAGTCCATACTCTGCCTAATCCACTCTGTTTTCACTCTGTGATTTGCATCAAAGAATTTGATCAAAAAGAAAAAAAGTACTATTTACTGTACTACTTTTTCTCTTTTCCTCCTGACCCCACCAGCTCCATTCCAGAGTTACTGAGCTCCTCCAGCTCCACTCTGACCTCCTTCTCCTCACTGCTCTCCATCAACTCCTAGCATTCCTTCTACTCTGGGAAAAGTCACTCTTTCACCATCTCCATGAACTACTTGAAGGTGTTTATCTGCACCACTGTTCAGTTATGTTGTACCTTGATCAAGTACTAGAGCACATCAATCAACCAGGCAATCTTTGCAGCAGTTCATATTCTTCCTCTATTTTAACTACCACTTCTAGCTCTTTCAACCTATTGTCATTATCCAAAAGAGCTCACTGCCTATTGGTATTACATAAAGCCCTAACCTAGGCTTTCTTTGCAACTTTGGCATCTGATACTGCAGATTCTTTCACAGATTCCTCTCTGACATCCTGGTGGATGTAACTCTGGTCTTTAGAATTCTCAATGCTGCTGGAGAAGAAGGTTTTAAGCATGTGGGTAACTTTTAGTTTGTGCAGCACCACTCTATCAAACCTAGCTTTTCTGGATTTTGGAGTTGTTGGGATGTCAGGGGCATCTTATTTGATTCCAATCAACTTGGACATGGCAAAAGTTTTTAGAAAAGAAACAAGGCAGTGGTTCAGCACTTTCCAGTTTAATTATTTGTTGCTGCTGTCAAACAGTTATTTTTCAATCAAACTCAGTCAGCTAGGGAAACTCTTACCTATAGTATGCCTGGCACTGGCATGGTCTATGCAACTGACCACCTATTACTTTGTCAGTTCTGTTTGTTGGTAAAAAAGGTCTGGTGCTCACTAAAACCAAACTTAAAATGGTCCCCAGCCTTAGCTAAAACAAGTTAGGCTCATCAACAGTTGCAGACATAAGATGAAATAGCCCTTTCATAACCTTGTTCCCTTTGCCACTTGGCCCCACCTCTGACATCTCCTCTTTCAAACTCTTTTTCTTTTTCTTCCTGTCTTTTGTTATTCTTTATTCCCCTCACTCTTTTCCTCTCCATCTTCTTCTCCCCTAGTCTCTCACACTGTGCCTTTACCTCCTGGCATGCAATGCACACTAAAGACTTGCCCAACCTGACCTTGTACTTGAAACTGCACACCTCGCACCTCTGGCATTCTGCCAGTGGCTTCCTTACCACCATCTTCTCCTTTTCTTTATGACACTGTTGCTGCACTGCAATGTTGTGGGTCTACTTTGTTGTTAGCTCAGCTTGACCCAGGTAAATAAGCACTCATCCCTTTCCTGAAAGCCTTGTCCTCTGCCTGCTCCTGCACCTTCACTAAGATCTTCACTGCTACCTCCACCAATCTCTGTCATTCCTCCTCCATCACACACTGTGCCTCTGCCTCCACTACCTGCCATGCTTCCTTCTTCACCACTACTCTCACCACCTCCTTCACCACCCTTTTCACCTCCTCCTCTATCTTCCTTTACACCTTCTCTTTCCTTGTTGTTGTTCTTGTGCTCAGTGATCCAGACATCATCCCACTCCATAATGTTAGTGAGAGATGGGGTAGTCATGGCAGTGGACATGTTGGGTTGGTGAGGATGGTAGTGGTTAGAAGTAAAAAAGCAAGTCTGCCCTGTGTTGGACTTATATGGGTATTTTTTTGAACTCCACACCTGACCACTTATTCTGCTTAGTCCACTTAGTCTGCATTGTTTCCAAGTGCACATTATCCACAAGGCCTTCAGGGATTCAGGCCTAAAAGAGGGATACTGTCATATGCTGCTTTTTACAAGTCCAATTCCAGTCTCCACTCCTCAACTTCACATCAACTCCAATGTTATTCTGTAGGAACTAGACATGGATCCTCAGCGTTTGTCAGGTGAACGACTAGATTAGACAAGTACCTAGACATGGATCTAGGTACAATGTAAGCTAGGATATGAACTGGAGAATGAAGTAAGATATACCTTCAGTGTTTGTCAGGTGAATGACTGAGGGAAAGCATAAAAATGAACATGAACACTATCTGTATATTGAGCTGTTTGGAATACTAGAGTTGGCATGTGACCAGGTGATGGCGCATGTGCTAACATATTCCCCTATTCTCAGGTCATCTGACCTTTGGACCATTTCCATTTCTCTTTTGTACATCCTTGTTCTCACTTACTTCTTTTATACTAGTCTTGCTTCTGTTCCCTTCTGATAGACCCGTGCTTCACACAGCTCCAGTACTCTGGTATTTACATTCCCATTTTACTCAGTTCCTTGTTCCATCTTATCAATATTTGTAATACTCCAGTAACCCTTTGTTTCAGCTTATGAATCTGGTGCAACTCCAGATGTACAGTATATAAACTATGTACTTCACTTTGTACTTTCCTTAGTTTGAATATCAACTTAACTACCTCCTATTCTTCCTGTACTTGAGTCCTAGACTCTCCTCTGACCTCCAACCTCTGAGGACCACAAGTACAAGGATGCAACACATATGTCCTGTGCCAAGAGTCCTTGCCCCTCTCTAATCCACCCTATACCTTCTTGGTACTTCTGACACTCTGAAACTCCAAACCCTCTGAAACTCCAAACCCTCTGCCTAAGAGGACCCAAGTTTAACAACATCCCCTATCCTCCAAGGATGACATGGCAGCAACAGCCACCACACAGCCACCACTATGTCGATGAGAACAAGAATGACATAATGGTGGCAGTGGCTGCCACACCATCACCATGTTAACAACAAGCTGACATCTCCAATGAGGACAATATAGTGGCAACAGCTACCATGCAGCCACCACCATCATGTTGATGATGACAATAACATGTCCTGTCCAGCCCTTACTATGTCATTAACAAGAACAACAGGAGTACAGTGATGGCAACAACAAACAACAGCAACATGTGACCACTACCACCATATCATCACCAGCACAACAAGAGCATGGGGAAGGCAATGTTGCAACAATAATGTGAAGATTGCAACACTGTGATCATCACAACATCATCATAGTATTCATCTTCCTAGCTAATATGATAACCATGTATTTAATATTATTAGTAGACTAATACAGTACATTGTTTTCTACTACTCAAATCAAACAAGTGTGAGCCTGAAAAAAAAAGGAAAATTTTCATAGACTACTATAGGGGTTCTGCAGTGTGCACAAATAAGCTGCAACTGTGCACACTATACAGCACTTATAGACAGACCATGATTGTAATGACTGCATAGCTTTTCCAATTCTGTAATCCACTTCACAGGGGGGTCCTTTTTGTGACACTGTGACCACTGTGGCACACTGTACAGTGTCACATAGTGCCCACAGACTTAGTCTGCTTTTGCTGATGTTGTGGTTGCCTTTAATAAGGACCAAGGCAAAAAAGCCAAGGGCAGCACTTTAAAGGATGGCAATAATGTTGAGGAAGTAGTTGAGACAACTGATCCAAACAAGTGCAAAGATCATCATCATGTCTGCAAGGCACTTGTCACTGCTCTCAGTACATAGTTAATGAATATTTGTATTTATCCTTTGACAGTCTCTTTTGTAGCTAAAGTAGATTGTAAATGGGCCATGGGCAAACTTTTTCCATGGAAAGGCCTGCATATGAGGCTTGCAAGAAATGCAGTCATTTGCTACAACTACCCCAACAAAATCCCATTGCCTGGCAAAAAGTGGCCAACACAGGCCAAGGGTGATTTAAAAAGCATATCTGACCTCATACTGTCTGAATGCTCAATGCTTATTGCTGCCCTTATGAATACCTTCAAAAATTGGATGTATTTCAAGGTGATGCCAGGCTTGAAAGGTATCATACAACACTCAAGTGGAGAAACCTACTACTAATGAAAATTTTATTTGAAGATGATTTTATTGGCAGATATGCTGTCATATGCCACTTTTTACAAGTCCAACTCTGGTCTCCGCTCCCCAACTCCACACCAACTCCAGAGTTATTCTCCTATCCTCAGATCACCTGACCCTTGGACCATTTCCATTCCTCTTTTGTATATCCTTGTTCTTACTTACTCTGTTTGTATTAGTTTCATTTCTTGTTTCCTCCCAATAGACCTGTGCTTCACACAGCTCCAGTACTCCAGTATATACATTCCTGTCTTACTCATTTCCTAGTTTCATCTTACTAATATTTGTAATACTCCAATAACCCTCCATTCCAGCTTATAAATCTGGTGTAACTCCGGATGTATATAAACTATGTACTTCACTCTGTACTTTCCTCAGTTTGAATATCAATTTAACTTCCTCCTGAACTCTCCACACTTGAGTCCCTAGACTCTTCTCTCTAATCTCCAACTCTGAGGACCATGAGTACAAGGGCACGACACATACATTCTGTGCCAAAAGTTCTCACCCCTCTCCGACCCACTCCATACCCCTTTGGTACCCCTGACACTCCGAAACTCTGGATTTCCCTCCAGAAGGACCTGAGTTTAACACATGTACCCATCATCATCAGTGCAGCACCTGCCCATAACTCTTAGTACCCTCATGGCAGATGGTTGTTTGCCAATCTAAATGTTAATCAGAAAGACCTACCTCATCCCAGTAATCCTGCTGCCATCCACATTAAAAAAAAAGACAAGGTGCTGCAGAGTACTAATATGATTTCTATTCCTAACTCAGACAACTTGATTAAGATTATGGCACAATCTGGTCTCAAATGTGCAGGCAAGGACAAGCAAGATGGTCAAGAGAAGAAGTTTAACCTATACAAGAGGTCCAAGACCAGGCAAGCAAGAAAATCTATCTCTGTAATGCAAGACAATATTTTAAAGTTTGTGAATAACAATCTCAGCTCAGACTCAGGTTCAGAGTTTGAATTCAATAATGGCAGTGTGAGAGTAGCCACCAATGAAACTGCTGAGGGTAGTCCAGATGTGAGCATACTGAATTATCTTTTAGAAGCTGAGGATGTTATGTGAAGCATAGACAAAGAGATTCAGAATGGCAGGAGTGGCCGATGTTCAATCCAAAGGTACAAAGGTAACAAAGGGTGTGCACAAGGGAATAAGCCTTGGCACTAACAGAGTGCTTCTGGAGTGCACAGAGACTTGCAGAGGTCCAAGGAAATGGTTCAAGATACTACACTTGTATTGTGAAGATCAAGAATGGAGAGTAATGTACAGGCAGCAGCAGTATATATACTCATGTAGTATGTAAGTGATGGAATGCAATGGAATCACAAGGAAGTGCTGCAGATAACATATACATATAAGTAACATGAGAGAGGGGGTGGGGAAATGAGGTCATCATGAGAAAGGTGGCTAAATAAGTAAGCTATCCAAAGAAGATGATAGGAATGAGAAAGAACAATACTAGTGGCCCCTTCTGGTAGGAGTAGTAGGAACAGCATGGGGCTAGAAAAAAGCATAGAGATACTGCTGGTTTAGTGATATGACCAAAAGGTAATGTTTCCAGCAAAGCTCTGGGTCAAAGTAAAAGAAAGAAAAGAGGAAAACTGATGCACACAATAGCTCAACCGTAACAGAGAAACAACAACAATCTCATAAGCACAAATCCAAGGTTGAGGTCAAGATCTCCACTTGTGTGAAAAAAAAGCACACTATAGCAGAAAAGAGCAAAGATAAGGCAAAATTGGTGGATCCAGCCTTGATTAGGAAGAAACAGATCTCTGAGTTACTGGCTTCTTTAAAAGATGAACACTCTGTGGCCTGAACTGGATCATTATCAAAAAGCTCCAAGACAATTGCTGTGGTAGCAATGGTCCCCTCAGATATCCCCCTTGTCAATAGCTCTTCTACTCCTCTCCAAGCAAACACTACTGCCATCCTACCAGCTGATTCTTCTGATGTAGTTCTTTCCATTACTTTTCCCACATCTCAACTGCCCATGGCTTCAATTTGCCCTCCTATCATCTGCCTTTACTCATCTGGTGAAGGCCACACCATTGCTTGTCCAAAACCTCAACTGGTGACAAAAAGAGACTTTCCCATGAAGGAAGATGCAGATATTGAACCATTCAGTTATCAAAAATGCACCTGTATTTAACCAGAGGAAGCCATACCTGCAGTAACTGCAATATTAGGCAATGAGGAGAAAGGAGCTGGTATATAAGTAGGCCCACCTTCTCTTGCTGACACTGCCCTTATGGGTGAAGTTGAGAAGATGACATCAGGAGTTGCTGCTAATATGCAAGTTGCAGAGGAATGTTTTAGTTACAATGCACCTATTGGCAATTCTTTTACCACTGTGCCAATTGCTGACAACAACAAACCAACACCTGCTGATACAGTTCCCCCTCAGCCTATTGTTGATGCTCATGCCCTACATCAGTCCCCTGCCCTACTTCCAGCTATGTACCTTACAACTGCTTTGCTTATCCCCCACCTTATTCACTTGTGGGTGGATTTACTACCACTCCTGGCGACATAAATTCACAGCAACAGAACAACATACCCAGCAGCCAGCAAATGGCTTTCATTGGTGGTGCTTGATATAGTTCTCATGGACTTAATAAATATCCATTCATGAGACCATATCCACATTGGGGCTATCCTGAAGGTGCAAGTGCTTCTACCTTTGCCAACATAGCAATGCACAATTATAGCAATGCCCCTGAATTTTACTATGATGATCAGCATGGGGGGCCACCTCTGTCTCTTGGCCCTTTTCCACAGATAATGGCAACAATCTTCCTGGATGCAAGATATTGGCATGATGGTGCTGTCACACCTGCTATACCTCAGTCTGACATGTGGCATGATGGTACTGTCATACCTGCTATACCTCAGCCTGATATGCAACTGCATGCACCCATGCCACAGGATGAGATTTTTGTGTTGGACACTAGAGTGTAGGTTAGCTCATTTGGGACCTTAGATATGGGCATTTTAGTTATTGTACATCTTGCTCACAATGTCATCCAAGTTTTCTGTGACTATATTCAAGTCCTATGCCAAATGTGAACAATAATATAAAGGGACAGCATCTGTGGCACCATCCTTGACTGCAGCTGCAGCAGTGGCAGTGTGAGCTAAAATGGTCAATAGATGTGCAGAAGGCAGACTGACAAACCTCAGTGAATAATACATAGTGCTGATAAAGCAGTAACAGCAGGTAGTCATTGGACTCACAAAGAATCATGGCAAAAAGAGTGTTTTCATTTTAGGAATAGGCTGGTATCTGCCAGGATGTGAAATACCTTCAGGTTAATTTGTCTTTACAAAAGAAATACCCCTTAAGGATGTGAGAATCCTGAAAAAGTACTGCCAAAAGTGCAGGTATATATATCATCACTGCATGTATAGTACAGTATTCTTGATCTACACAATCTAAGTGTACTTTCTAGTCTCACTCCTCCAAACCTCTGAAAGCCTCTGCATACTTTTGAGTCATTCTGCTAGTGCCAAGGCCTCCCCCTTGTGTACACCCTTCACACCCCTTTGTATTCATCTCCAGCCTGAACATTGACTCCCCTCAATGTTCTGATTGACCTTTGTATATGCTTTATATAACACTGAGATGGATTCTCCTACATTGAGTTTGGCCTTAAGCATCACTTTCCAAATCTGGACTGAGTTCCAAAGTTTCATAAGGCCTTTTTTGAGCATGCTGATGGGTTCCATAACAATGGGAAGTAAGAACTTGGGTCATTCTTGCCTTTGTTATTGCATCACATTGGCAAAATTATATAATATTATTGCCTGATATAGTATATCTGGAGGTTGTATTGGTTATGACTGCATGAAACTCCCATTGGGTATACATTACAAGAGAGTATTTCTTATGATAGGAAATTCCTACATATAAAGTTGGGAAATTCAAAAACATATATATTATGAAAGAGTATTTCTTATCCATCCTATTGCTTATATGGGAGTTGACTATAGTACTTATGTAGTTACTGTTATGATAGGACCAGGTGGGGGCCATCATAGTCTCAATGAACCTGAAGACCAAGAACATAGATAAAGGGGTGAGATTAAAGGGACAAGGGTCCTCCTAGGACTTTCCTAGCAACAAGGGAGTCGGTTGTGATACGCAGAGTGACTAGGTTAACCAAGGGGTACCAAGAGTTCAAGGGACACAGTGGTGTTGTGCAATGACAACAGTCAAAGCAACACAGAGGCCAATTAAAAGGAGGTCTAAAACTTAGAGAAGACTAGACCTTAGCACAGCTAAGGGACAAAGACAAAGGAGATGCTTGGATTCAGGTGGATGTACAAGAAAGACAAGCATGAGACTCTAATGTACATGGAGGGCAGGTTTATATAGTAGCTAGAAGTGGAGATTAGATAAGTGAGAAGAGGAAGGTCATGGAACATTGTGGAATGTTCACAACAAAGCATCTGTAATAAAAGATAAGGATAGCAAATGGAAAGAAGCTGGTTAGCATGCAAATGGCTATTGAAAGATAGGGAAGGCAGGTATAATAGTAACCAGCTAAAAGGAATGAGCATCCAACACATCACTGGGGTAGGCTAAGTAGTACATGGGAAGACAAGCATAAAGGAAAAGAATGAATCATAACAGTTACTATGGCCCCTATCAACTCTGTGCACTATCACACTGTGCCATTAAGCCAGTGTAGTATACCATAATGAACTATGACATGAAGTAGAGCTGGGTGCCTGTTACATCATTTGGCCAAGGTGCTATCACACTATGCCACTGAGCCAATGTATCAACTGTGACAAACTGTGACATGATGTGATGCCAGAGTCCTGTCATACATATTTTTCAGCTGCTGTAATCAAATATGCCATTTTTGGCTGCATTTCATAGTAATCTGTAGTAATACTATAATATGCTATAACTTTAAACAGCCTGGGGTATAATTAGGGTTTTGCTAATGTTGAGCATACCTGGGACTATTTTTTTTTTTAAATCCATTAATGTCCTATTTTGAAGGGTAGTACTCTATGTGGGACAATCTGGTGCTAAACTATGAGGGGCCCCTGCCCCTTTACTTATAACTGTGTGAATGCCCCCTTGTATTACCACATGAGTTTGCTGTTCCTGCTGGCCATTTTAAACACCTCAGTTCTTACTGGGCTGTGTAGTTTGTAGATTACTAGTGCATGTAGGGCAGCTGGCATTATTTGTTGGGTGTTCAAGTACTTTGTCCCTGGTGGGTCCACCATATGTGCAGGAGAATGGGTGCACTGCACTAGTGGTGATGGGGTGATGGTGGGTTGGGTCGGTTGGTGGGCTTGAAGGGTCATGTGATTGCAAGTGCTGGGCTTGTGGTGTCAAGTCTTCATCGTCCTTCTCTACATCCTAATATCATGTCCACATTGTCTCCATTCCTTTCTAGTACCTTGATTGATCTCATTTGGATAGGTATGGTATGTTGTTGGCCATTATGCCAAAACACTGGCATAGTTGGTGGCATTCTCTTGTGTATTGAGGGCATTCTGTCATGAAGTGTTTTACTGTTTCCTTGATGTTGTCATTTCAGCAGTATGCACAGAGTGGGGAGTTGGACTGTTTGATTCAGAAGAGGTGGGCGTTTAAGGATGAGTGGCCTGTGCGTAACCAGATGATTAGTAATGTTTGGCATTTTGGCAGGGAAGATACTGTTACAATTCACTCTTTTCTTCACTTGTTACGCTTGTCCCCGTGTACTACTTAGCCCACCACAGCGACACGTTGGATGCTCTTTCCTTTCGGCCGGTTACTACCATACCCGTATCCCTTATCCTCCAATAGCCATTTGCACGCTAACCGGCCTATTCCCATTCGCTCCACTTATCTCTTATCTTAGACGCTTTGTCATGAACGTTCCATCACGTTCCATGACCTTCCTTCTCCACTTATGTCATCCCTTTTCCTCTTCATATATAAACCAACTCTTCCTGTACTTTTATCTCTCACACTTGTCTTTCTTGTACATCCACCTGAATCCAAGCGCCCTTTTGTCCTGTCCCTTAGCCACGCTAAGGCCTCGCCCTCTCTAAGTCTCAGGTCATCTTCTGATCAACCTCTGTGTTGCTTCGACCGTCATCGTTGCGCAACACCACTTTGTCCCTCGTCATCCCAAAGCCCTTGGGGTTCCCCGACTCCCTGCGTATCGCAACAGTCGTCTGTCACTAGGAATTCCCTAGGACACTTCGCCCTTCATCCCTCGCCCCTGCTTGGTCCTCAGGTCCCTCAAGACTACGTTAGTCCCTACCCGGGCCTATCGTAACAGATACTAGTTTGATGAATATGGAAGAGGAAGCCTCCATTGTGAATTTGTTTGAGGTTTTATATCATGGGGATTGTTTCCATTGATTCGTCCAGCAGGCTTTTGAGGTGTTGTGTTGCTTTTGTTTGAATGCCATGATGCTGGATGGAAGTCTTGAATTGCAAAGGTACTGGGGAAGTTGTTTTGTCAGGCTGGTTGAGTTGGGATTCATGGCTGCTTTTCTAGCTTCAAGATCAGCTTTTTCATTACCATTTATTGTACTCCTTCATGTCCAGGGATTCAATATATTGTTAGTTCATTTTTGGTGAGGCCATGTTTCTTTCTTGCTGCCACTAGTAGCTTTTGAAGTTTGTGCATTATGTAGTGGCTGGGTTTGGTTGCTGGGCAGGCTCTGGATTTGATGGCAGCTTGGTTGTCCATGAAAATTTTTATGGGTGTCGTTATTCTGTTGGCTGAGAGGAGGAGTTTGGCTGCAAGGGTTAGACCTACTGCTTCTGCTTCATAGATGGTGTGTTTGGTTTGGTGTCCTAGGTGGTAGTGTAGTGTAAGTGGGTGTTTGTTAGGGATGTACATTACTGCTGCTGCAACTATTTTATTGTCTATGCCTGATCTGTCTGTATAGATTCATGTTGAGTTGTTGGTGGCAGCATCATTTTGGTGGTCCAATAGGGCTTGTTCCTTGGTGGCAGTGATTTTGCTGGTGAAGGTTGGTGGGATTGACAGTGGTAGCTTGCCTTGGAGGACAGTTTTGATGTGGTCTGGAGTGATGGAGAATGTGTGGAGTAGGAAGTGTAGTGATGATTTGTGACATTTGACGAAGTGTTTTGCTGATCTTTTCAGGAATGGATGGAGCAGGTGGGTTGGAGGAAGTGAGGCAAGGTGGATTGCTGCTTGGTGGCATAGGTTTTGCACACAATAAGTTATTGGCCAGACATTACTATGGATTTCTAGGATATCAGTAGCTGTTGAGTATAGAGCACCAGTGATATTTAGCAGGGCAATGCATTGGACTGATTTGAGTTTCTTGGCTATGCCTTTGGAGCTGTTAAAGGTGTCTTCAGAGTATTCTGAATAGATTGGGTGAAACCAGATGTCGATTGTGTATGGCATTTTTGGGATGGCGACTGTGATATAGAGTCATCTGATAAAGGGGAGGGTCAGGCCATATGATGGTCCAGATAGTTGTTTGAGTTGGAGGGTGTAAGCAGTGCCTTTTGTGATGGTGTGGGTGACTTGGGCATTCCATTTGAGTGATTGGTCAATTATTATGCCTAGAAATTTGTAATATGTTGATGGGTTAATTGTTACATTGCGAATGGTTAGTGGGGGGCACAGGGTGTTCTTGGTGGGGCTGAAGTCTATTAGTGCAAACTTGGTTGTTTTGAATTTGGAGTTGTGAGCTTTGGCCCAATTGAAAGTGCCTCCTGGATGTTCTATTATATCTTTTAGCGTGTTGTGGGTTTGTTTGAAGTTCTTTCCTATTGCTAGTAGCATGGTGTTATCAACAAAGGCTTGTATTTTTTCAGTTTGTTTGTTGTTACTGTTAATTTTGAGGAGGTCAGCATTGTAGATTATGTAAAGAATCATGGAGATATGGTCGCCCTGGCCTATGCCATTGTTGATTGGTATCCAGTTTTTGGATAGGTAGCTGTTGAATTTCAGTTTGGTGTGCCAGTTTGTGAGTGTGTGTTGGGCGAATTGAACTATTTCACTGGGAATTCTTCTCATGTGCATATTGTGGATGAGCTATTTTGTGACTGCATTTGGGAAGGTGCCTTTAATATTGAGGAATAGAACTAATGCAACTTGGTGATTATGCCATGCTTGTTTTATGGTAGTTTCTAATAGATGGAGGAAATATGTTGTGGATCATCCAGGTCATCCTTCAAAGTGGGTGTTTGGTAGGACATTGTGCAATTCTATAGTATATATGAGGTGAGTGGCGATTATGAATGAGAAAAGTTTGTAGGTGGTATTAAGTAGTGCTATTGGTCAGTAGGCTTTTGGAGCAGTATAGTCTGGGTATTCTGGTTTTTATAGTACAACTGTGGTGAATTCTCACCAGGAATCATAGAAGGTGTCCAGTGTGAATGTTGCTTGGAATAGGTGTAGAAGGTGTGGGGTGAGAGTTTTCTTGCATTCGATGAAGACAATGTTGCAGATGCCATCTGGTCCTGGGGCTTTGTAAGGGCTTAGTTTGGAGATGGCAAGGTTAATGGTTTCATTTGTAATAAGGGTAGGTGTGTGTATTGGTGTTGAATAGTCTTGGTGGGTTGGTTCTTCATTGGATGGTGGTGGTGGAAAGAAAGATGTGGCAAGAATCTTGCTCTTATCTTCATTGGTGGTAGCTTCAGTGTCGTTTTGCTGGGATCAGAGAGTTGGTATTCTCACATTGGCAGATTCCCCTGCTAGGATGGAGATGTATTTATTAGCAACCCAGATCTTGTCACCTGTTATGTTTTCTAGCCAGTCTAGCCAGTGTTGGTGTTTGGTGGACTTGATGGTGTTGGCATATACATTTCTTTTCCTGTGGTATTCTGAGTGAATGGGGTGGTATTGTTGATTGCATCAGTGGTATGCTTCACCAGCTAGTTTGTTGAGTTTCTTTTTCATGGTCATGAGGGTTTTCATCCACCATTACTTGGAGTGAGGGGAGGGGCACATTTGTGGGACATGTTTATCTATAGTATTAGTAATTGCTTTGGTGAGTAGGTGTGCATGGTTCTGAAAGTTTCATTTTGTGGTGATAGGAGTGTCTGTGGATAAGTTGGAGAGCTCAGCTTTTAGGATTTCATTGAATGATTTTCAGTCAATGTCTCTGAAGTTTCTTTGGGGTTTAAGTGCAGCTTTAGGAATGTTTAGGTTGATAGTAATGGTTATTGGGATATGGTCTGTAGCTGGGCCTCTTTGTTCAGGAAGGGTGTCACAGGTAATAACATGTTCTGCTGTGTGGTTAGTGCAGAAGATATTGTCTACTCTAGTCCAGTTTTTAGAGTTTGATGCTTGTAATGTAGGTTTGCCCTTTTGAAGCAGCATGATAAGGGAGAGGTCTGCTATGAGATTGATTAGTGGTTCAGCATGGGATAGATAAGGCATAGTTAGGAGGTGCACATTTCGCTCTTCTTCCCAAAGGGGGTGATGACAGTTGAAATCCCCTAGGTAGATTAGGTGGTCTTGGTCGGATGTGAGGAGGTCTTGAGAGTGGCTTTGTATGAATAGGTGTAGGTTGTGTATAATATCATTGGTTTATACGTCACTGTATATATTTATTAGTGTGCATTTGCCAAGGTTACTGATGATTTGGATGATGGAGACATCTTTTGATGGATAGGGGATTTGTTGCCAATTATTAGAATTGATTTGTGTTATGATTCTTTCTTTCTTCCCTTACACTTGTCTCCATATACCACTTAGCCTATCCCAGCAATATGTTGGACGCTCATTTCCTTTAGCTGGCTACTATTATACCTGCTCTCCCCTATTGTCCTATAGCCATTTACATGGTAACTGGCCTCTTTCTATTCACTCTTGCTTATCTCTTATCTCAGACACTTTGTCATGAATGTTCTACAATATTCCATGATCTTCCATTCCTGCTTATGTAACCTTTGTCTCCCCTTAGTATATAAACCTGCCTTTCCTGTATAATAGCTTCTCATGCTTGTCTTTCTTATATTACTACCTGAAATCCAAGCCCCCTTGTCTTTGCCCCTTAGCCATGCTAAGGTCTTGTCCATCCCTAGTCTTAAGCCTACTATTGAGTGGCTTCTGTGTTGCTTCAACCATCATTGTTGCACAACACCACTTTGTCCCTTGATACCTCAGCACCACTGGGGTCACCTTGTCTTTCTACATATCACAACAGACGCCTGTTGCTAGGAAATCCCTAGGACCCTTTGCCCTTCACCCCAAGTCTTTCAGAACTCACAAGACTACAACCACCCCTTCCCAGGTCAGTTGTAACAATTTGCTTGGATATAAGGATTACCATGCAGTATCAAGATTGTTCATCTATGAACCTGGTGGATGGGTATATGGTATAGTAGTCACAAGGGCAGAAGGTGTTGCCAAGTTTGTTGAAATGCAGTTCTTGCAAGATGTAGATGTTCCATTTCTTGTGTTCTGGTCCATTGAGAAGGAAGTGTTGAGCTGTGAGAAAGGTGTTGAGGTTTTGCTGCCAGATGGAGAGCATAGTGGGATTTTCATGGTTAGTCAGAACCATGGGTTGGGTTGTCTTGGAATAGGAGACTGCCATCAAGCAATGTTGACATGAAGTGAAAGGATGGCTTAGAAGAGATGGGGCAGGCAAGGGAGGTGGATGGACATTGGGGTTGTGGGTAATTGTCAGCAGGAGGTGGGTGACAGGTTTTGGATAGATTTGTTAGCTGGTGGGGTGGGGTGGTGCATGGCCTTTGGGTTCAGTGTTTGGGTCTGGCAATTTGGTCAAGGTCCAGGATTGTTTGGTGGAGGGTAGGTTTGGGTGGAAGTAAGGGGTGCACAGCTGGGAGGGTCAGGTTGGTTGTGTGCATGGGCTTCTTTGGTGGGATTGAGATGTTGGTCCATGGTTTGTTTGTGGGATAGTATGGCATTGGGTTTTCTGGGTGAGTTGCATCATATTTTTCACATTGGCAGAGGAAGGCCAGGCAGGTGCAGCTGTTGTTACAATTTGCCCCTTTTCCTCTTCTTTCTTCTCATGGACACTGTTTCTCTTCCTCTATGATGACTCACTTCCCACACATCAGCTGATATTACTCACCACTTCTTAGTCATCATTTCCCTCCACCCTATGGCATTTCTCTCTCACCATTAGTCATATTCCTTTGACATTGTTCTGCAACGTTCCTTACCTATCTCGATGATAGCTTTCTTTCTTATCCTTGGTCCATGCACTTCTTGTCCTCCTTTAAATACCAGTTGCATGCACCTGTACTAGCTAAGCTATTTCTTCTTGAAGTATACCAAGTTGATTGCCTACTACGAGTTTGTCTCGTTGTTCACCTAGCCGCACTCCTCAACTCTCCACCAAACATCTTCCACCTCAACCCTAGTCAGGCTCTCGCCTCTAGACTTCTCCACGTCCAGTCAAGCTTATGCTTCTAATGACAACATCTCAGCAATCCAAGACTGCGCTCACCCCTACCCAGGTCAAGCGTAACAGCTGTAGCTAAAGTGGTCGTCAGTGTTGCAACATATGCAGTGATGGTGGTTTGGATTAGGGCAAACTGCTGAGCAGTGTTCTTCTCCACAGTTGGTGTATGCTTCTTTTCTGGTGGGGCATCTTGCAGCTATATGGCCCCAGAGTTGGCATCTTATGCAGCAAATGGGTTCATGTTTGTCTTTCTTGGGGAAGTACTTTTTCTTGTCAATATATATGCCATTACAGATGGTGATGTTGGTTTGAAGAGGGTTGCTTAGGAGGAGGATTGCATGAGCTACTCATTGGTTGTCTTTGCATTTGTAAAGTGGTTTCACCCATCTGGCTTTGTCAATTACATTGGCTGGTAGGCCATTTTCTATTTCAATGTTTCTAAGGAGGGATGGGTCAGATAGGTTGTAATTGATGGGAAGATATGGGACAAGTATGGAAAATGAGCAATGTTTGAAGAAGGCAGTGGTAGAGAGTTCCAGGGTTTCTAGTAGTTGTCTTTGCATGGCTTTGAGGTTAAGCCATACGGCTGCTTGCATGGTGGTCATTTTGATTAGAAGGGTGCCATTTTGCATGGGCATTACAGCTTTGATGATGGCTGGGGGGTCAGTATCTTTCTTTGTGAGTAAGATGGCATTAGTGAAGCATTTTGCTATGTTGAGGTTGGTTTCCATTGGAGTGAAGATAGAGTGGCCTTTGGCTGGTTGGATGAGGAGTTGGTGGGATTTTGTTTCATTGCAGTTGATAACATTTTGGATGGATGTGTTGGTAGGTGCTGAGTGTTTGACTATTGCTGCATATGAGACTGGATTTGGGTGGGGAGTAGTCTGAAGGATGTTGAGCTTTTTAAGGACATTGATGCTGAGGTTAGTCATAGATTGTTCTGTTTTTCAAATGGTGTCTAGAATGAAGGAGTTGTCAGTGCTCATAGTCATGGGAGAGAGTTTAAGTGCTTCAATGTGTTCTTGAATATCTGAGGCCACCACATGTAGCTTTCCCAGGTGGGGGGCCAGCATGATGATGATATGGTCCACTATATGAGATGAGAGTTTGTTGGCTTCTTCTATTTCCAGAAGAAAGGTGACCACATGGATTGCTTCTATTGCTGGGTGGGGGACATGTGCCAGTTGAGAGACATGAAGGTGTGTTAGGGAGAGTTGTGTGTTAGTCGCAGGCTCTCTCTGTGGGATTAGACCTTTGGTGGTAAGATATGTGATGCCTGTTTTGGTGTCATGGACAGAGTATTTCTGTGCTGTTAATTCCTCTTTGGTGGGTGGATGTTAAACTCGGGTCCTCCTGGGAGAGAAGTCTGGAGCTTCAGAGTGTTGGAGGTATAGAGGGGGTACAGAGCGAGTCAGAGAGGGGTGAGGACTCTTGGCGCAGAACATATGTGTCACACTCTTGTACTTGTGGTCCTCGGAGTCGGAAATCAGAGAGGAGAGTCTAGAAACTCAAGTGTGGGAGAACAGGAGGTAGTTAAATCAATATTTGAACTGAAGTATCTACAGTGAATATTACAGAGTTTATATACTTCAGAGTTACTAAGCCAGAATGGAATGTTACTGGAGTATTACAAATGTTAGTAAGACAGAACAAGGGGCTGAGTAAGTATTATGCTTGACCCTGGTGGGGGCAGGCATAGTCTTGTAAGACCTGAAGATGGAGATGAAGGGTGAAGAGTCCTAGGGATTTCCTAGCGACTGACGTCTGTTGCGATACACAGGGAGACAGGATAGTCCTCAGGGTGGCTGAAGACTCAAAGGACAAAGAGGTGTTGCACAATGACAACGGTCGAAGCAACACAGAGGCTACTCAGAAGTAAGCCTAAGACTTAGAAGGGACAAGGCTGAAGCACGCGTTCAGAAAGAGACAAAGATGTGCTTGGATTCAGGTGGTAGAACAAGAAAGACAAGCGTAGGAAACTATAGTACAGGAATGGCAGGTTTATATACAAAGGGAAAGAAGGATGACATAAGCAGATATAGAAGGTCATGGAATGGTGTGGAACATTCATGACAAAGTGTCTGTGATAAGAGATAAGCGAGGACAAATGGAAGGAAGCCAGTTAGCGTGCAAATGGCTAGTGGAAGATAGGGACTACAGGTATGGTAGTAACCAGCTGAGAGAAATGAGCGTCCAACGTATTGCTGGAATGGACTAGGAAATACAAGGTGTTACGCGTAGCGTTGCGAACAGAGATCCGGAACGTCGAACGCAGCCGAGGTTCAATCTGAGGGTGCGGACGACAGGTCGGTCATCAGGTCGAAGGTAAACGAGGGAGGTTCTCAAGGAGTCGCCTTGGAACTCACAGAGCACTTTAGTAGCGTGCAGTGGCTAATAGAAGTCCGGGGGTTGGTTCAAGACACAATGCTAGATTGTGCAGATCAAGAATGAGAGTACAGGCAGCCGTGATATAAATACTCAACAATACGTAAGCGACAGAAATCCGTAGAATTGGATGGAACTACTGCGGATTGGTAAATATGTATGTGTCAATGGGAAAGTAGCAGGAAGATGACACCGTTGTGAGAGAAGCGGCGGAGGAGAGAGGCTGTCCGTAGAACATACAAGATGATCAAGAAAGAAGTCCGGGGCCTGTTCCAGTAGAATCCAAAAGAACAGCGTCAGGCCAGAAGGCGGGATAAAGAAGCTGCCAGGTCAGTGATACTACGAAGAGGTAGCGTTCCCAGCAGGGGCCGGGGTCGGAATAGGCAAAGGAAAAGAGGAAAACGGACCGACATAGTAGCACAACCGTAACACAAGGACAACAAGCGTAACAAAGAGAAAAAAGAATGAATCGTAACAGTAAGATGGGAATGTAAACACCAGAGTACTGGAGCTGTGTGAAGCACAGGTCTATTGGAAGGAACAAGAAAAGAGACTAATATGAATGGAGTAAGTAAGAACAAGGATATACAAAAGAGGAACAGAAATGGTCCAAGGGTCAGGTGACCCAAGGTTGGTATGGAGTTAAGGGGTGAAGACCAGAGTTGGACTTGTAGAAAGTGGCATATGACAGTAGAGGTGCACCTGCCAACTTTGCTCTGGTGACAGGGGTGTTGTTCCTTGAGGGTTGACTGCTTTCTAAGGCTAGTGGAGGTTTGGGAGGTCTGGGGGACATCCTGAGAGGGATGGTTGGGTTCTGTAGGAGCTTTGAGGGGCTGTTGAGGCCAATAAGAGTCTTCTTTGCACCAAAGTTTTTTCAGGGTCCTGGTGGGGGTGCCACATGGTATGAGGGAAAAAAGCTCTCTGGGACTATTTGAAACACTATGTGCACACTTACTGTATACCCCACTGCCATATAACACCAGAGAGCTATGGAAAATATTGGTGGAGGACTGGGGTCAGATTGATCAGGACTATATTACAAAACTATTCAAGAGTATGCTGCACCAGGTACAGGCTCTACTTGAAGCCAAGGAAGGTCACACTAAGTACTAGAGAGTGATTTTTGATATCTCATGAATATATGTGTTGGTGGGCATTATGATCTTGGAGATGGGGTAGCCAGATATAAAATGCATGGTAGTTTAAGCAGAAAGTTATGTCCTGAGTTTGAACAACTTCATTTATGGTTCCTGTTATGCTTGACTTGGGTAGAGGCAAGCATAGTCTTGAATTGATCGAGACAGCACCATTAGAAGCATAAGCTTGACTAGGCATGGAGAAGTCTAGAGGCATAAGCCCGACTAGCGTCGATGTATGGGTTGTTGGTTACTAAGGGAGAAAGGATCAAGGAGGTTGGCTAGGCGAACGACGAGACAAACTCATAATAAGTGATCAACTGGATGTATTCTAAGAAGAAATAGCTTAGAGAATACATGTGTGTGTGATTCATATTTAAGTAGAAGGAAAATGCACATGGTGTTACGATAGGCCCTGGAAGGGACTATCGTGGTCCTAAGAGACCTGGAGCAAGGTGGCGAGGGAACAAGGTGTCCTAGGGATTTCCTAGCAATGAGCGTCTGTTGTGATACACAGGGAGATGAAGGTATCTCGAGGACGTCGAGGCACACAAGAATGAAGTAGTGTTGCACAACGATGATGGCTGAAGCAACACAGAAGCCACTCAATAGTAGACTTAAGACTAAGAGAGAACGAGGCCTTAGCATGGCTAAGGGGCAAGACAAAGGGGCTTGGATTCCAGGTGGTAGTTTAGGAAAGACAAGTGTGGGGAACTATAGTACAGGAGCAGCGGGTTTATATACGAAGGGAAAGAAGGATGACATAAGCAGGCATAGAAGGTCGCAGAATGTTATGGAACATTCATGACGAAGTGTCTGTGATAAGAGATAAGCAAGGGTAAATGGAAAGAAGCCGGTTAGCGTGCAAATAGCTATTGGAAGATAGGGAATACGGGTATGGTAGTAACCAGCTGAAGGAAATGAGCGTCCAACACTTCGCTGGAATGGACTAGGAAATACAAGGGTGACAAGCGTAACAGAGAAAGAAAAGGAAAAGAATGAATCGTAACACATGGACCAAGGGTACAAAAGGAAACTATCATTGAGATAGGAAAGGAATGTTGCAGAACAACGTCAAAGAAATATGACTAAGTCAAGAGAAAGAAATGCCATTGGGTGGAGGGAAATGATGACTAGTAAGTGGTGAGTAATCAGCCAATGTGTAGGAAGTGAGTCATCATAGACAAAAGGAAACAGTGTCCGTGAGAAGAAGAGGAAAGAAAGGGGCAAATCATAACAGTTCCCATTCACTCAGAACCAACTATGGCACTTTGTATGCTGTCAAATGAGCCTACAATTGTACACTATCTCCTATTGGGGGATGAGGGACAGGTTCAGCAAAAAATTACCTAACATCATGCATTACTTATTTGAGCCACTGTACATACAATCTGAATACTGAGAGGAGTGAGAGAACCAGTGAAGTCAAGAGTAAAGCCAAGGCTATTGATGATAAGGAGTTCCATAATGTGGAATCTCTAGTGCTACAGTTGGCCAGAGGACGAACCCCAGGGAGTGGTATCAGTATGTACAATAACGAGGTTGAACAGGTTCAGTGAACCCCAGATTCCGGGAAAATTGGAGTCGAAGTGCATGCACATCTGGTGTCCGACTCAATGTCGCGATAACCTCAGGTCATACATCCCTAGGAAATAACGTTCACGAGCATATGGTCAGGGTCAATGGACCTGTGCTTGGGTCCGAGCGCCCTAACAGCCCGCGTCGAGTTCCTAGTCGGCTGATACACACCGCACCGCCTACCAAGGCATAAATACACCCGCTTATCCACATTGGTGCGTAACGCTCTTCAGTCATCAGCACCTCGATCGCGATGCATTTTTGCATGTTCACTATGATCCCTGGTTTAGCTGCGCTTGCCGTCGTCAGTGCGTCGCCAGTCAGCAACTTGCCACCCTGTCCTTGCTGTCCCCCGCCTGGGCCGATCACGGATATAGTAGATATCAGTTCAACCTCGAAAAGTGATGCATGCTCACCATCATGACAGGCTGTCCCAATTCGTTGTATCCCAGTGGAATGCCCTGCTATCTTGTGCCCGTCTACGTGCT
>JBBPTZ010000157.1:0-38317 GCA_038094315.1 Phylloporus cf. tubipes
TCTCAGATGCCTATACTATTTAGTTACTTTTGTCTACACCCTTCTATCCGAGATCCAGATCAAGACAGTGTCAGCCCAATCCTTTACAAAACTTCCTGCAGCAGCGCAAGCGAGTTCGGAGACCAAGCACTGCCAACGACCATCAAGCTGAGTGAGGCGTTCAACGATACGCCATTGTCCATGTTACTGTTACCGTACTGATCATCGCAAAGAAAGCCCAGCATGGTGAGGATCTTGGCGTCCATTGATTCCTTTTATTCATATTGTTTCAGGCTTTAAAAGACCCTTTGGTGTGGACGCCGACCCCGTTGAAAAACCCAAAGACCAAAGTACACAGCCCCGTCAATGATAGGAAATTTAAACTACCACGAGCTTCAAGATAATCCGGACGAGCGCTCCTATGACTACCGTGCTCGTTTTCTCGACCATGGGATGCTTCTAGAGAAGAACCTCCCCTCTATTGAAGTACTTTTCAATGGATTTGGCAAATTCCTTGATGTTTCGCGGGGCTACCGCTCCTGTTCTCTCAACGTCAAGCTGACACGATCCTATCCTGCTGAATTGCACTAAATCTGTGCTGACGCAGGGGGGGCATGCACCCTAAGCTTTATGCGGTACAAAGGCTTCCGGGAGGGTTCATAGCGGTTGTGATGGAATATATAGACGGTATTCCCCTCAGGTCCTTGCAGTGAGCCGTCACTACCTCACCTCGAGGCAGTGGATCAGAGAATTCGAACGGCTAGTCACGAGCAGATCGTTCACAGGGGACTTGTGCCTTCCAAACCTCTTCCGCGTCAAAAACAAAAACGTGCTGTTGGATTTCGACTGGGGAGGAAGACAGGGAGAGACGATCTATCCGCATAGACTACTTGCCACTCAGCCAACAGAAGATCGTGACATGACACGTCTCAAGATCACGAAGGACGATAGAGGTGTCTCGGCGGGTACGTTGTATTTCATTGGAGAACGTCTGATGCTATGAGAAGATGCACAGAACCAAAGGGGTCGGTGCACAGGTGGCGTGCTTGAGAGGACTCGTGCGAGTCCGATCGTTTCGGCGTTACTCGTACAAGATAAATGCCAACCCGTCTTGGATATCGACAAGGGCATCATCGTAATGCCAGTACAGCCATTCCCTGGCCCAGCTTAAGATCAACTCAACACCATGCGAGGCTCACCCCAAGCGCACCGAGGAGTACTGTAAGGGGGAAAATACGAGGTGGACCTTGGACCACTGGGTGAACGTGTCGTGTAACGTGTGCACCACAGAGTACGAGCGCGGCAAAGATGGAAAAGATGGCCTTGAGGGGAAATTATTTGCTCTGGCCGGACGGTGCGGACGTTGGGTGCTGAGGGTCCCCCCAAATTCGATAGGGTGTCATCCTTGGCTCGTCCCAACAGGAGAAGCGTGTGTTAATCCGCTCATATGAGAGGTCACAAAACGAGTATACACACCGAGTCAGCGCCAACGATAGCGCCACAACCGCTCGTTTCGACCGGTCTGTATTTCAATTCGCCAAACTGCATAGAGGGCGAGAATCCATACGCGGTGTTCTCTGGATTGCCGGTGAACCTCACCGTCTTCATTCTCAAATGCCCACTACCAACTTGCCATCTCTGATCACATCGCGTTGCATGGATGCTCATCACGGTCACCGCTGCTGTGCTTGTGCCAGGCTACGGCTCGATCACCCTCGGCAAGCCAAGCACATGAGCAATGCTCGTCTGTGCCACGGAGTCGGCTGTCGTTGGACGAGTTGTAGAGACGCCTGTACTTGCCCCGATGATTGTAAGCATGATTTCGCATCACAGATCCCATCTTCGCCAGGGCCGCGCGCCGATCGGGTAATGGGTTCGAAAGCCTGTCAGATCACAGAAGTCCAAGAGAACTCAGAGGGTATACGACTACGTGAAGTCAACCAGAACAGGCAGCATCGTAAAGGCAGCTGCTGTTCGCAGGACATTCGTTTACATGCCCCACGTATTAGTGCGGGCACAGATGACTCCATGCTGCACGACAAGGAAACTCACCAGAGTCGAAGAACGGCAGACATGATCGAGTCCGCAACGCCACCAGTCAACTTAAAAAAATCCCGTAAACGTCTTCCTTGGAGAAAGCGCAAATAGTTGCTGAAAAGACGTATTTAGCGCCTGACCTGACCAACCAAACATATCTCGTGCGGCGGTGCTTCCCTACTCCGTCTTCTCCGCTAGTCGGTCTAGCATCACTTTCAGCTCCTCCGCCTCTTCTATCAGTTTTCCTATCGTTGCCTCCCCATTCCCTGCCGACACTGGCTGTTCAGCCTTGGACTCCTTCCAGCTCAACGTTTCCACCGCTTCATCAACGACTCCCCTCCACGTCTTTCCTTCCGCTTTCAATAGCGAGACGAGTTCGTCCTTGATCCGCCGACACGTACCCACCCCGTCATACCCGAACCCAGTGTACACTTGTACCATGGATGCGCCTGCACGTGCATACTCGAGTGCGTCCGCCCCTGACGAGATACCGCCGCATCCGATCACCGGAATGCTCGAAGGCAAGTGCGCCCGAAGCCTTTTCAATGCCTGCAGCGAATACGGCATCAACGGTTTTCCAGAAAGACCACCCACTTCCACCTTGTTGGCTGCCATTCACGAACACGGTTAACGCGGCCCGAACCGTCGCGAGAGGTACTTACGGTCTGTCAGAGAGGAGGGCCGGGTAACGGTGGTGTTGCTGACAATGACGCCGTCAATCGCGCTGTTACGGATGACCTGTGCCATTTCGATGATTTGGTTTTCTTCGACATCTGGTGCAATCTTTAGTACCAGACGTGGCCGACGAGACGTTGTCGGAGAGAGTTCGAGCTCGTCGCGCGCCTTGGACACGTCTGCGAGCAAACCCTCCAACAGTTCCCGATTTTGAAGACCGCTGTCACGCTTCTCAAATCAAGGCCGAAATTACGAGACGTAATTGTACGCACCGCAATCCTGGCGTGTTCGGACTTGATACGTTGACAACCAACACATCGGCATAAGGTCCAAATGTCTTGACGCCTGTCACAAAGTCTTCCGATGATTCTACTGCCGACATCTTGTTTTTCCCGAGATTGACAGCCAAGACCGACCCTGGGCGTAGAGCAGCGGTTGTATTCGCGTCCGCGTCGTGGAACGCAGGTATGCGAGCACGTAAGCGTGATATTACAGCGGAAGCTCCTTGCGACGGGAATCCATAACGATTTATGAGAGCGGAATCCGAAACGAGATGGAATACGCGCGGTCTAGGATTTCCTGGCTACCGGCATAGTTGAATCGAAGGAAGAATCAACTGCGGGCGGATCCATACCTGAGGTTTTGGTGTGACACTCCCGATTTCAACCCAGCTGAAACCGAGATTAAACAAGCCTGTTTACAATGTATGTCAACCTGGCTGGAAGGAGACACAAGGTTTGCCTACCGTCTATCGCTTCCCCGTCCTTGTCAAAGCCAGCCGCGAGACCGACCGGATTGGTGATCTCTCGACCAAAAATCTGTTAAATGATTCGTCAGCACTCCCGGTGACCGCGCCGTCCGAGACGTGTTAGACCTGTGACCGCAGTGATTCGTCGTCGTCGACCGGGTCTCGAGGTGCCAGACCGCTCCGAAGCACTTTGACTGCCAATTTGTGTCCTGTTTCGGCATCGAACGCGTGCCGCAGCACGGGGGTGAACACATATCTATGTATTGCTGAGCGCGCATCCAGATAGTACGCAGTAAACAGGCCGGCAGATAATGCGAATAAGACCGTGTACCCGGCTGTTCGGAACGACGTGGAGGACAGGTTCGAGAACTGGGAGGTGAATGTTCTGCGCTGAATGATGCGGGGTATTCTGTGGTTCAGTGCATGTTGAATAACAGGACTTTTCAGTGACCGTCCCGCCATGCGTTGGCCTGAGTGGTATGAAGTTGAAGCTTTGTTTGCGGTTGTTGAATTTGGCGGATATGTTCGGATCAGCAACGAAGCGGAGTAACAAGCAACCTCCTTTGCCACTGTTAGTGTCGCTCATCGAATGCCTAGGTGCATGGGGAGGAACAGGAATCCACGCGGCATCGTACCCGCGTGGTGCTGCATGGGGACGACATCGCGTCGGACGGACAACCCGAAAGGGTCCGTACGGCCCGGCTGCTCGTCACTGCTGGCTCTCGCCGACGAGAAGCCTCCTCTTCCCCACCCACCTTCACCCTTCCATACGCAACCAGCCTCGCTCGGGTCGCGCATGCACACCCTCGAACCCTCGAGTGGTTGTCGCCTCTGCCTACTCCCCCGCATGCCACAGCTGGGAGTTCCCTAAACAGCCCTGGACGGGCGGCGGTCGGGGTAGCAACAGCCCCCTGACGAGAGCTTTCGCCGGCTCGAAACCGCTATCTACCCGCCCCCTTTCCTGTCCCTGTGCGTACTATAGCCCACCAGTGACACCCGGCCCCAATCCTAGGAGAGGGGCGCCTGACGGGCGCACAAACAGGTCGACGGCCCAGGCGGCCTCTCCCTCGCACACTAACTCATAACCAGGTAGGCCTTTGGCCTGCCTGGTTCCCCCATTAAGTCTAACAAGCCAGGGCGTGGCATCTTGTTTGCGGTCATTCTGGTTCACATCTCCTGGACGGATTCCAGGCCATTCAAGCCTGTTGGAATCGGTCCAGGTCTCGTCGTTTTTGTTTTCGCGAGGAACTGCACTTGTTTCCGCTTCTCTGCTACTTACCAAACTCCTAGGATAATCCGTCAGACGATAACGTTGCAGTACCTCCTGAAAACGAACATATTGTCAAGGATCCAAAGATGACAGAACTATTTTTAAGCGACTTGACATCTCGCTCTGAGTATTCGTTTGTGAGTTGCGGCGATGTCATCTAGCGATCGAGGTCGATGGTGCGCAGTCGATATACCCGGGCCTGTCGTCAGTTAGGCAGCGGTAAGCTCATCGTTGCGAAAGGCACTCACCCTGCTGGGGTCCTCAGGAATAGCTTTGCGTTGACTGGCCAGATTACTCATTTACCAATGGTGATGGGTTCAACAAAGAAACACCTTCGCACACCTCAAGTTCTAATTTACGCACGGAGACCGAGCCAACCTGGAATCCGACTTCCGTGGTCCATTAGCGGGACCATTGGGAAAGAGCCGGTGGCCGACGACAGTATGACTGCGTCGCCACGTTCGATTATCCGTAAATATTGATGCGCAGCCCACCAGTTTCAACTGCCAACATCATTTTCCATTGCTAGCCGGTCGAATAAGCGGCCTGCTGCGAGTATAAAATGCCTACAGGGTCGTGCTGAAGAAGACCATACAGCCCACCGATCTCGTTACTTGCTTTATTCCACCAGACCAACTCTGATCGCATTACATTCTCGCTCGTTTCATTCGCTTTCCTCGGCATTGTTGCCACTGTGGCAGCGCCGAGGAAGGATGATCCTCCACTCAATGACAAGTTTTGTAGCCTGTCGTATGAACAATTTGATTGATGTTGCTCTTACAGGTTATGTGAACCCTGCTAGCGTCGACGTTGCCGCCCGTGGTGATTCTTGTATGTATCCCCGTTCTGTACTATCTTGCATGAATGTGTTGACATAGACTCCTGTCAGCCAATAATGGCTGTCCAATGCAATCCGGAGAAGGTTACCAGGACATTGCTCCCGAGCAGGATAAAGCGTACCCAATAAGTTATACATTAATCTATCAGAGTAGTGGTGCTACACGACACCCTCGTGTGCCCTGATAGTGTGTGCACTCCCATTTGTTCACTGTCACGCTTGTCCCCCTGTGCACTCCCTATGTGATAGGACGACTGGTCAAGGTCACTCTTGGATATCGCCCAAAGTATCGTTGGGGGAACCCGAAGGCCTCCCTGGTTGTAAGTTGGTGTGCGAGGGAGAGGCAGCCTAGACCGCCCGTCTGTTTGCGCGTCCGTCTCCGAGGATTGGGGCGGTCAATAGTAGACTACAGTACACGCAAGGGGGTGGGTAGAGAGCGTCTTCGAGCCGGCGAAAGCTCTCATCAGGGGGCTGCCGCTACCCCGACCGCCGCCCGTCCAGGGCTATTTAGGGGACTCCCAGCTATGGAACGCTGGGGAGTAGGCAGAGTCAGTGACCGTCGAGGGTATGCGTACGCGACCCGAGTGAGGGTGGGGAAGAGGAGACTTCCCGATAACGGGTATGCTCCCACGGACCAGCCGGGCCGTACGGACCCTTTCCGTCCGGCGCGATGTCGTTGCAGCACCATGCAGATACGGTGCCGCGTGGATTCCTGTCTCTCGCCATGCACATAGGCATTCGATGAGCGGCACTAAGTGGAAATGGACGACTGCAGCAATAGAATATGTGCTGCAAAATAAAACAAACAAGCCGAGCGACTAGGCTAATCGGATGCGCAATAAACACCGTTTGTTTCTCGGCGCAATGGACCTTACCAGCAGGGAAAGGATTTCGCACTTTTATTACACTTCCCTCCACTTTATACGTGATTCCCGTGTAGTATGTGGTAGAGACGCGTGCTCGTCTTCCTCCACGAGCTTGGCATGTCATTTGGACATTTTTTCACGCTGCCTACGTTCCCGCTCGAGCAACTGGGCTGTGTACAGTATGGGGAAAACAATGATCAATGGGTACGTTGGTGTACCTGCACCCTGCCCGGGCCCCGAACCCAGGTACACCCCCGAGTATACCTTTGCGTTGTGCTCACGGCGTGTGAGCAAGTGCACACTGGGGAACAAAGGCGACCGCGCAGAGTGTTCAACGTTCAATGGTGCGCAGACGGGAGCGCACACACAATACAGACCGGCAGGGCGTGCCGTGTAACGCTACTACCCTGAAAGATGAAAAGATTCCACTATCCACCCATGCATAGTCTCCTGTGATTATTGGGTATACTTTATCTTTCCCCCCTCTTACACGGCAGTATTGCCACTTTACCGTCTCCTGAGCATACGGTGTTTCTTACAACCGATGTTCTGGTAACCTGGCGTCGGTTGCGGTGGGACACAACCTTCGATTAACAAGAGCACGTGTCAACTCATCCACGTAAGATAGTACAGAACGGGAATACGTACCAGGATCGGCAGCACGGGGGACAACGTCGACATCGACGCTAGCAGAGCCCACAGAACCTCCTGTAAGAGGAACATCAGTCAAATTGTCTATACCATACGAGAGGCTACAAACTTGCCATTGAAAGGAGAATCATCCGACACTGCCAAAGCGGCAACGATGCTGAGGAAAGTGAATGTGACGAGCGTGAATGCGATACGCATGATGATTAGAGTGGGTCAGGTGGAATAAGGCAAATGGCGAGATCTGTAGGCTACTGGGGATATGGTCCTCAGCACGCACCTGTAGGCATTTTATACTCGCGGCAGGCCGCTTATTCGACCGGCTAGTGATGGAAGATGGTGTTGACAGTTGGGACTAGTAGTAGGCCGCGCATCAATATTTATGGATACCCGAACCCGGCGAATCAGACTGTCGTCGGCCACCGGCTCTTTCCCGGTGGTCCGCTAATGGGCCATTGCAGTTGGAGGTTGGCTCGGTCCTTGTGCGTAAATTAGAACTTGGGGTGCGCGAAGAAACGCCCCCCGTTTCTTCGTCGAACACATCACCATTGGTAAGTAAGTAATCTAGCCAGTCAACGCAAGGTATTTCAGTACCACGGCAGGGTGAATAATTACTCATGTCAAAGGCCCATCTGCAAGGCAGTATTACAACGTTATCGTTTGACAGATTACCTGGGAGATGAGAAGCGAAAATAAGTGCGGTTCCTCGCGAAAACGGAAATGACAGGACCCCGGCTAACCATATTCTAACAGGTTCGAATGGCCCGGCATCCGTCCAGGAGGGGTAAAGTAAAACGGCCGCAAAAAATATGGCTGCTTGACTTTCTTCAACATATTGTCATCATATGGCATGTGCTCACGTTCAAAGTAGTAGTGCTATACCGCCCGGTTGAATACAAGGGTACACGCTCCCGGGCCCGGGCCATGACACGGCGGCAGTTCAACTTCAAGTTGCTCGCTGAACGTGCGGCGCATCGGCACTAGTACAGTATTAGGTAATGTATAGTGCCCCTGTAGCACCAAGTACAAGTTATCATTACTTTCAGTCCGAGGTTTACAGCGACACTCTGTAACTCGACTGTGCTGTAACACTGTACATACAAGACGACGAATACAATTTTCCTGTACCCTACTTCCCTCTGTTTCATATCAGGCGAGTGTCGAGACAATAAAACTATATTGCTGGCTCCAGTGGCACTGGTGGGCAGTGGTGGCCCAGACCACCATCATGAGGTTGCCGAAGCGAGGTAAACTATCGATACACCAGACTACTTAGGCACCGTCTCCCGACCGCATTGTCCTAATCGCCCTGCTTCTGCCGTGTCGTTGTCATCATCGGGGTGACCCTGTTCGTTCCACCGCGCTGTCGTCGACAAGGCCACGATCCAAGTGGCCGTGCCGCCGTCCATAAGATGCTGGTGGTTATTGTGCCGCCACGCTGTTGCTGCCTACAGGACAGCGGTGGTCGAAGTCGTCCCACTGCCACCGATGGTACCGCCGTGTCGGTGTCATCGGGGTGGCTGTCACCGTTATCGTCGTGATGGTGCCGCCGCATCGCCATCACCGAAAGGTTGGTTCTGGTGGCGGCCGTGTTGCCGCTGCCATCGCGACGTCAGGTTGGTGGTCATGCCGCCGCGCCGTCGTTGTCAGCGGGATGGAGGTCGTCCCAGTCGTCCCGCCACAGCTGCAGATATCGTCGTACCACTACCGTCAGATTATCATTGTCGCCATAGGGTGCTCGTGATCGTTCTGCCGTTACTGCATCGTAGAGGAGCAGCCGTCGTGGTCGTGCCACTGCCGTCGCGTCGTCGTCGTCGTCGTCGTCGTCCCCATGATGGTGGAGTCGAACCAGTGACCATCGTGCGAAGCTTTTGCCAAATTCGTGAGGTAGAGTACAAGTCCTCATAGTGCACTCATACATCGTTCTACTCCTGCACCGACTTAGCTCTTTTCCAGCTTCGTAGTGAATGTCCATATTACATGTTCCATGGTTTTTTTTTGTTTCCTGTAGTAGGTTGAATGGACTCAATCAAACATGTGACTCCGCTTCTTCCATTTGACCGTCTACCGACCCTAGCTTCGCCCGTCTATATGCTTGCCTCACTTACGTCTAGTGGCGAAATCAGGCCACCCCTAGTTGACACGTCGGCGCCCATAATACTCACCCAGTTGATTCCCGGAGCTGGTACGTACGCACCAACCTTCATAGGTGCTCTGCTCCGGTGCCTTTGACATCAACGAACATCCCACGTCAACACCGCACATTATAGGACGACTGGCTGTCCAGCGAGTTGATGAGTCGCACACTGGGGCCCAAAGCGATGGCAGCGAACTTTTCCTCGGGGGAACGAAATGGACAAGCCCGCCGAAATGTACGACGAGTCCCAGAACCATTATTGACGGCAAGGCACACGACTTTTCGAACGAGAAGTTCAACCTGGGCAGGTTCGACAGACACGCGAGTGCAACGAAGCTGATAAGCGAACCCTAGAAGGCTAGCACAAGAAGCCTGTTCATGAACGTATACGAACAACGTCGTCGTCGTCGTACAAGGTATCGCGTGGAAATGGTTTACGCGTGACCACAGTTCGAACGAGCCGAACTTGCGCAGCTTCATACCCGGCACATGAGGCTCTACCGCATGGCCTCGTCATACGTAACCGTTTCTTTGATTCAGTTTCTCTATCAGCTGACGCTTCGACTTCTGCTGCTCGCAAGTCGCATCTCGTCTCCTGTCCTTTTCCTTTTCTTTTTAACTCCTGATCTACTCCCGCGCCTCGTCGTGATCGGAAGTCCTGATCATGATGGCGGCATTTGACGTCCGTGGTCGCGTTTTTCGTCCGTCCACGGGTGGCCACATCGCGGACGCTTTTTCCGTCCACCGCCACCCTCGATCGTTGCGATTTCTTTAGAGTGTTCGTTTTTCGCTTTGGTGTGCAGCCGTGCAATGATGATCGTGACCCCCATCGTCTGCGGTACCTCGATCCGGGCTTCTTGACTTCATGTGGCGTTCTAGTCACGCTAGTCTCTTCAGTGCGTGTGACTGATATCGACGTTTTGGTGCTAGCGTCGAGTTCAAGTGAGACAAACCCCCAACAGGAACAGGCGGATATGGACGGGGTAACCCGAAGTGTTGACACATACTGAACTCGTACCAGTACCGCAAACAACGACAGCGATGGAGACGGGGATTGCCACTGAACGGTGTGGTCTAGCTCACTTGCTCGTCAGCGAACGGGATGACGTTGGCGATACCGGGGAGTATCGCCCGCACGCCCAACCCAGAGGGCGCTTGTACATTGACGACCACGTAATTATTTGTTGCGAGGCCATCTCACCTGAACGTTCGCGTTCCACGGATCCCACATCGCAGGGAACTTTGAACCTCCCTCCGAGGAGTACTCCAAGAATGAGTACAGCTATCGTCGTCGTACCTTTATATCCGTCATTTCGGATTCTATACTGCGCGAGGACGTACAGCCTGACGGGGGAATGCTCGCGCCATGTCGTAAATGCGTCACGATACACCCACCCCTATCAGTACGCACCAGGTCGAAAACGTCGATTTCTTGGCTTGCTTTGCACAGGTCCGCATCAGCGGGAGAAGGTCGGTTCGGTTCCCAGACCAAACAGCCCCTTGACCGAAATCGACCTGGGGTGCCCCCTGGTTTGGTCGTCACTCACTTCTCCTTTTGTCCTTGTTCGATCGGGTACTTGGGCTGTGTGCCTTGTCACCAATGAAGGAGGCTGTCCGCTGGCGCTGCTCCCCCTCCACATCGTCACTCGTCACTCGTTTCGGGTGTTTTCATTGCCGGTGGGAGGGAGGGGGAACGCGTACGTACGAGATGGAGGTACAAGAGCTATAAGAATTGACAGGCGGCGACCTGGGGGTTATCGTTTCATCTCACAGCAACGTTTGCGCCCACACGGTCCCACTGGGGTTGGTTCCAGTTTCGAGTCCTTTTTGACGGGTGTTCGCTTCACGCTTTCACGCTCTACTACGAACCACGACGACACACTTGCCTGGGCCTGCTCCTTAAAACGGATCGACCTTGATTTGACGACTAGATTTTCTTCGTTCGTCTTTCTCTTTCACGTCTCGATACCATCGCGCGCGTCTTCACCGTCGTCGTCATCATCACCACCATCTTGCGCGTCTGACGATCTGGCTTGGCCACCCATGTTCAAACTATCCTACATCTTTTGTACGCCGAGGCGCATCAAGATGCCCCGCGAGTCGAGACGCGCGATGCGTCAACGATCGCAGGAATTGTGAGTGCACACCATTGGGCGGTGGACGCGTTTCATGTGATCCGTCCATGCCCGTTGTTGTGGAGTTGATCCGACTGGTTCCTGACGCGCGCGTTCTTGATCTAGTGCGAGTGCGGGCGATATGCCGTCGCCTTGGCAAATGAATTTATCAGAGATTCGCAAGTCGCTCGATTTCGAGCGAACAGGCCAACGCGCCTGATCTGTTAAAGCACGGAAAGAACGCATTAGAAGGGAAGAGGTATCGGGGTGGGTGAATATCACCCAGCAGATGGCAGAAGTCGGAGTGGCAGCAGCAGCAATGATGAAATGTGTAGCTTTAGATCGGATTGTCAACATAACTAGTCTCAAACGGTCAACAGTTTCTTCGACTGTCCCTTTGACCGACCACCCTTGTCGCGCAAGACGGGGTGACCGGCTGCTCTCCGCTCTGCTAGCTCTGACTCGACCTGTTTCAAGTCGCGTGCGTCGAGGGCCCTCCTCCTTGCGATGGACTGCAAGATCTTGTCCCTGCGAACGTGACCTGTCAAACGCCACGTCTTGCTTCCAGCTTGGGTCGTGCGAATCAATTCGTGGCACCTCATGCGTGCGACCAACCCGAGGGCAAACCGATCCTCCAACCACTTTTCGCGCTTGGCCCGCTCTCGCTTGTCCATGTCCTTCATGTCCTGCGGGTAATAAAACGGGTCTACGAGACCCACGACCGCACGCTTGTACGTCCTGTGTGATCCCACGGGTCTGAGACCCATCTGGGTGCGACGAAGGGGTGCGATGTAGTTGGCCGTGCGGATGTACGTCGTCTTGACGCCATACACGGACCAGAGGTACGAGCGGACGTCCGTCTTGGTGACCGAGGGGGGAATGCGAAAGGTAGCTTCGTAGGGGTTGTAAGCTTCCCCGAGCGGGGTGTGGTTGCGGACGAACTTGAAGAGGGTGTTGGGGAGGTAAATCTTTTGGCCCACGACGCGGGTGCCAGAGGGTTTTTCGGTGATGCCACGGAGACGAGAGCGGCGGGCGTTGAGGGCGTCGAGCCATTCGGCGGGGGAGGGGACGGTGCCGTCGGGGGAGCGGAGCTGGCCTTTGGCGAGTCGGCGCATGTACGTGGCGTGTTCGGAGGGTGAGAGGGGGCTGTCCGGCGCGGGGAGCAGCTCGGGGGGTTTCTTGAGACGGCGGGCGCGGACGGCGAGCGGCGCGGAGGCGGATCGAGCGAGGGCGGCATGGGGCGGGAGTGTGCTGTACAGCCGGCGCACGACGGTCTGCATGACGGCGAGAAAAAGAAACTATCTATTCATATATTTTTTATACGGCCACGTGTCACGTGAGACGTGTACACTTCCCCCTCCCTTCAGCCAGATGGTCTGGTGTGGTCGCATTTTCCGCTTCTTCAGGGCGCTGTTCGTGCCTCTGGCGGCGATTTTCACGTTTTCGTGTCTTCTTACCTTTGTGTTCATTCTCTACCAACCAACGCCGGGTCCAGGGATCTCACAGCGACTCGGATGGCAGTCTTGGGACGCCGTGTCGACGACGGGACACTTGGTTGCCCAGCCATGGGAACCGGGAGAGCCTTCCTCGGACTGGTGGAACATGACTGCACCGGGAGAGGACGCCTCGAGCTACCCCTCCGACGCATGGGAACCCCTTTGGCCACACGACACCGGCCGTACGTCTCCCCACATACCCAACGCCATCCCGCTAACCATTCATCCCAGTCTCTGAAATCGCCCTCACCAGATGCATGTTCCCGCCCGAGATGGTCGGCGACATGTGCGCCCCAGACACGAGTCCCGAACAAGACGCTATCAAGGGCAAGTGGGTGCGCGTCGATCGGGACTTGAATATGGAAACGGGGATATGGACTTTGGTGAGATTCGACGTGGGTATATGCGCGCAGCGCTGACGTGCGGGATAGAATATGTACTATAGACGAACGAGACGGCTCGATGTTCCACTCATCACCGATCTCCAGCTCCTCCCGTCAGGAGAACAGCCCACGCCCTTTTCAGACGCGTGGGTCAAGGTCAAGCGGTCCATGCGAGACGGCGTCATGCGCTCAGAACCGCTTTATTTGTGGTACAAGACGGGAAAGACGATGCAAGAGATGAATGCAGAGGAAAAGGACAATATCATCACCGAACTCGACGTCTTGTTCGGCGAAGACCGTCCGTGGTTTGGATTCGAAAAACTGGAGCCACCCGTCACGCCAGAAGAGGTCGACCACGTGTCCAGCGTCTTTGTCACTTTTCGAAGGGGCGTTAAAGGCAAGTCGGGGCGAATCGGACGTGGGCGGTCGTTCGAGTAACCGTTTTCCTTGATCAGCCGTCCCGCGGGCACCTCCACCCCATTTTTCGCAAGACGGTCGCTTCAAGATTCTTCAAGTGGCCGATCTACACTATTCCGTGTCCCGCGGTGCTTGCCGCGACACGCTACTTGATCCGTGTGACTCTTCGGACAACCTCACGAATTCCTTACTGGGGCGTGTTCTCGACCTTGAGAAACCCGATTTGGTCGTCTTTAGTGGGGATCAACTCAATGGACAAGGCACCTCATGGGACACCAAGTCGGTTCTCGCCAAGTTTGCGGTCGAGGTGACCGACAGGAACATCCCATGGGCAGCCGTATTTGGGAACCATGATGACGAGGACGTCGACGACAAGGTCGAACAGATAAGGATGATGCAAGCGCTCCCGTATTCGCTTGTCGGGCGAGGTCCTAGGGATATCCACGGTGAGAGCAACTACGTCATCAAGGTCAGAAGTGCAGATCGGTGCGTTCGATGTCCATGATGATGGGTGTATATATGCGCTGATGGTGTGGGTAGTTCGATGACACACTTGTTGACGCTGTACTTTTTGGATTCTGGATCGTACGCCAAGGGGTATTTGGATTGGTTTGGATACTTTTTCCCTACCGCATACGACTGGATTCACACGGTGAGTGGATGCATTTGGCGAGTTGTTGGAGGTTGACGCGTCTGCAGGACCAAATCGAGTGGTTTTTGCAACAATCTTCCATGATTGATCCGATCGAACGTCCGTTCCAACCAGACACGTCGGATGACTTGTGGGAACGGCAATCTGATCAGATCGCACCCATGACACGCAAGCTTGCGAAACCAAATGCGCTCATGTTTTTCCACATTCCATTGTATGTCCTTTTCCGATGAGTGACCAGCCCTGACGTACGTGATGTAGACAAGAATCGTATGACACGCCAGACACGGACAGCCGTACGGGGCGCGTGCTTGACGTTGGGATAAGTGACCTCGAGGGACCTGGGTCTGCGGACAAGAGCGATGGGATGTTTGAGAATGGGCTGCTCAAGGCGCCGGAAAGCGATCATCGCGCTGGGGGTCTTGTTCCTGAAGTCAAGGTGGTCGCCAATGGCCACTGCCATAGTGAGTGCTGTGAGTTGGTTTTGGCTGTGCTGACTTGTTGGCCTAGTCACGGAAGACTGTAAGCGCATTCAGAATGTGTGGCTCTGCTTTGGAGGTGGCGGGTGAGTGTGTCGTGTGTCGTGTGCTGGCTTGTGACGAGCTTGTCTCCAGATCCTACTCTGCGTATGGAAAAATCGGGTGCGTTTTCCGGTGGTCGGGTGTGACGTCTTTTCTCACTGGTGGCAGGTTTGACCGACGATTCCGGGTGTATGACATTTCGGACTATGGTGAGACGATCAAGACGTACAAGCGGGGCGAGCACGACGACGTCTTGGACGAGCAGGTCCTTGTTGGTGGTAGTGCTGCGGCGTACAATAGTGTATGATAGATTCATGTTTTTCTTTTTTTCTTCGGAGATTGCAAGGCGACTTGAAATTTCCCACCGACGTAGGGACGACTGAAAGTCATCGAGCCACTCTTTTTCGTCATGGCTTCCTCTTCCTCGCAGCAGCCTCCGCCTTTCGATGCCCACAAGTCTCGCAAAGAGAACAATTCAGTCACATCCACGTCCTCCTCGTCCTCGTCCTCCCGCTCGGCTCGTTCAGCACATGTAGGTACTCGCCCGCTTCCCCTTTTCCTCCTCCCATACCGCCTCTTTCAGCCCGCCGTCGAGTCCGCCGTCACCAGGCTCCTTGTCGCCATAAAGCAGCTCCTCGAATCACTCACAATGTGGAGCAACCTCCAACTCTCGGAAACACAAATCAGCGACGTCTACGTTCGTCTCGGCAATGACTTCAACGCAGCAGTGGCTGCGTTTGCAGCCTTTGAAATCGATATGAGGTGCGTGGCCTATCAACCCTGCCCCCTTGCCTCGTTGCAGAAACGACAGCCATAACCCTAGAGACCTCATGTCCATCCCCGAAGACCTCCGTGACGTCCTCGAAACTTGCTTGGCTGAAGACGCAAACCCCGAAAATCTGGCCATTTACCTACCCAAAGTGCGCGCGATCATCACGCGCCTCTTGCAGGGCCTCCGCAGCAAGCAGTCCATGTATCGCCGTATCGTCTCTGAGCAGCAGCACCCTTCGCGCCATCGTTCTGGTTCGTCTCACTCGCACTCGCGCACGGGCTCGCGCGCGTCCAAGTCGGACAAGGACAAGGCGTCGAGGCAGGATGGAGAGTCAAAGGGCCACAGGTCACAGTTGTCTCGCTCGCACGTCGATGAAGAACGGCATGCGGAGAGAGAGAGGGACAGTGTGCATGCCGCGCGGCACCACTCGCGAACGCACTCCTCCAAGCACTCTGATTCCCATGTCCAAGTACCCCGTATGACTCCGCCTCCGGTATTTGAAGAACCCGAGGACGACCTGCCTGCGAGCGACAAGACGGCGACGGGTCGCTCAAATGGTACCTTGACCCAACCCCAACAGCCTCCGTCCCGGAACTCGCAACCGGCGTATTCGCCGTCTTATTCCCCGCAAGAACAGCATGCACCTGCTGATTCGGGTGTTCCGACACCGCCCAACCCACGTGTATCTTATCCATCGACGCCGGAGATGGACAGGGAGCCATCTGGGCCGCCTGTCCGGACCGCGCCCGTTCCGGCGTCCGTCAAGCGCTACTCGCTCGTTGACAAACCCGTCTCGCCGCCGCCACCCATGTCACCTCCGACCGTCGTCATCGAGGAACCGTCGCCAGATCGCAACGACACCAATGGCGTCGATGCTTCTCCCCCGCAAACCCCACCCATCGAACCACCCGACACACCAGCAGTCGCCAGTTCGCTCGCCGCGCTCAAGAAGAGCGAGGCACTCGAGCGACGGGCATCGAAGCGTTTCTCGACGTACCATTTCAGCAAGATGACGGGGGGCACGATCACGCGCGAGCGCACGCTGCCCACGTCCCCTAATAACCGTCGATCGATGGCTGCGTCGTCGACGTTGACTCCGGGGGATTTGGCGGTGTTGACAGAGGTGGACGAGCCCGAGGGGAAGCGTGATGGGGTTGCGAGGCGGTCGGCGCGTACGCCGTCGCCGGCGGGTGTAGAGGTTGCCCCACCCGTCCCGCCATTACCGCCTTCGGTGACTGAGTCTGCGCGTCCGCCAGCTCTGTCACGGGCCCCGTCGCATCTGAGCAAAGTAGCAGAGGACGTCGAACCAGAAGATGTGCCTCAGTCGACGGCGTTCCCCGTTTTTCTCCAGGTCGGCCGCGAGGTCAAGAAGATCACGCTCGAGCCTGGGTTGACGTTTGCGTCTTTGCGCATGTTGTTTGTAGACAAGTTTTCTTATAACCCCGGGATGGAGAACTTTCCTGCCATCTACATACGAGATCCGTCGAGCGGGGTGCAGTACGAGCTCGAGGACATTGACGAAGTCAAGGAAAAGTGTCTGTTGTCGCTCAACATTGAACGTGAGTCGTCGCGCCACGATCATGACGCACGCGCTGAACGCGTTTTTTTTGTAGCATTGGATCAGATCAAGCAACACATCGATGCACAGATATCGACCCTGTCCAACGATCTCAAGGAGCTCAAGACTGTCATGGGTACCAACCAACGTTCGTCCCTCCACCTGAACCCCATCTTTGCGCACGACTTTGCGGAGAGCACGCCCGTCGCCGATCGACCGTCTGAGAAGCAGTTTGTCCACGGCGCCAACCGCCTCTCGCGCATCGTCGGGGACGCAACCAACCAATCCAACCCTTTTATCCTCCCCCAAATGACTGGCCAATCGCTCCAACTCCAACCTCAAACGACGGGTGCGTCCGTCATGTCCGAGTACTCGAGCCGGGTGGTGGACGACCTCAAGACGCAATTCGACGAAGTCCAGAACCTGCGCCGCGATCTGGGGACCATGCGGCAGCTCTACACCGAGTTCATGAAGTCGACCAAGGACTCGCTCGGTGCGTTGCGCACGCAGACGCAGTCGGTCAAGCAGCTCGCGAATGCCAAGGTCGGGGGCGCACGCGCGTATGTCGATACGGGCAAGACGAAGTTGGATACGAGGAGTCAGAACGTGTTGACCAAGATCGAGGAGCTGCAAGACACGATCGAGGCGCTCAAGGAGGACGTGATCAAGCGACAAGTGACGCCGAAACCCCAACTGTTCAAGACGATTCAAGACGACGTCGTCTCGACGTCGACGGAGCTCGCGAGTCTCAAGGAGCACATGGACACGATCAAGCCCATGTGGAAGAAGACGTGGGAGGAGGAGTTGCAGAATATCGTGGAGGAGCAGGGGTTCTTGGGTCATCAGGAGGAGTTGTTGGCGGATTTACTCGAGGACCACAAGGCGCTCTCCGAGGTGTTTGGGCACGTGCAAAAGGTGATTACGCTCCGCGGAGGGGCTGGGGGGCGGGGCAGCGCGCGAGGACGGGGGTTCAAGCCCCCACCCGCTGAAGAAGGACATACGGGGTTGAGCACGGTCATGATGGAAATCCGTGGTGCGGCAGTGGATCCTGAGAAGCGGATGAAGGCGATCGCGGCGAACCAAAAGCACCGGGAGAAGGAGTTGGCGAATCGGTCGGACGCGTTTCAGAACGAGTTGGCGGGGTTCGTGAATGGGAAGAAGCTCAAAATGACGGGGGGTGCGGAGGAGGCGGAGAGGGTGAGGCAGAAGAGGAACGATTTGGCGCTCAAGGCCATGTTTAATGCGTCTGGTGCTGGTGCTGGGGGAGGGGATGCGAGGCCTGTGTCGCCGAGCGTCTGAGATGTGCGGTGGGGATGGGGAACGACATTCATGAAGGGTGAGACGAAGAGGTCGACGTGGCCGTTGCACCGTCGTCCCTTGTCATGGCAAGCGGTCGTGTATTTTAAATTTCACGCGGGGACAGTTTCTCTCTTTTTCAGCTGTTTTCATGCACGCGTTCCGTTGGATTCAACACATTGTCCACTTTTTTCTAGTTGAAGTTGTTTTCTTGGCATGTAATCGTATATGACCCTACTGTAATGTACCCGTCATCGTGTCGTCGTCGCCTACCTCTCGTTGGTCGTCGGTTCTTTGGCACTTGAGATCCTTGGTAGCAGTTATACCTATGGCTCGTTCCTACAGTCTGTTCTTTTAATGGGGATCGGTAACCGTTTGGTAAATTGGGCCGTGGAATGGCGACACGAGTCGACGAAACCAGGAAATGGTCGTAAGCGGGGCACTGAGGTCCAAGTCTTCTGACGCGGAGACTGGGCGATAGCGATCTGAGACAGACCTGAGACGAGACATGAGACAAGGAGCATTGCCCACTGGAGGGCGAGAGCTTGGAGTTTGGATGAGAATCACATGGATTGGGGGTGGGGCCCCGATGGTCTTTCCAGCTCGCGATGCACGTCGGAAAGGAAAGGCCCAGACGAGTACGTCCCAACCTGACTCGTCTTCATGTATGCGGAAATGGACTCATGGGTTGATAATTGCTTGCGAGACCTCGTGAAAGGATACATTCCGCGTGTGGACTCTCTTCAGATGTGGTCAAGTGCCTATATGCTCCTTCCCAGCCGAGTGGGCTCTTGGGTTCATGAAAAACGACCATCATCGTCTTGATCGGTGACTTGCTTGCGTGTCCTCGTAAAAGGTCTCCCACATTCGCTATGGGTACGGGGTCGATCGCCAAATCAGACATCGAGATTAAAACCGGATGTGTTCTGCAAGGCGGTCGTGAGCATATTCCACGCCACTGTGATTTGCAGGCGAGTAACCGCGTCTGTTGCCAGGCGCCCTTACTCACACACTTGGACAAGTGACCGTAACTGCTAATGTTCTGTCATGCCGCATGCAACTTGCCTGTAGCCGCCAGCTTCTCTGCAGGCAGATTTCTACTTGGGAGCGCACATCAAAAGGTCCTGAAGATCTGATCTTGCCTCGCAGCTGGAATGATTAATGAAATCTTTGCGGTGGTGGCAAGCCCTCGGCCCAGTTCACCTTATCGTGTCCCATCTCTTTCCGAGAGATCCGTCTATCACGTTCTGCAGTAGGCGCCGACCTACTCTGGCCGTCACTTAAGGGCGAACCATCCTGCCAGGGTCCCGCGCCAACTTCTTACCCTCCTCGCAAACTGGTAGAATAGGTGACAATCATACTTTCTCCTGCATACGAATATACCCTCATATTCGGTGCTGCTACTTTATTCCAAGGTACCGAGAGCTACACGCTGGTAACTCATAGACCGAAAGATCATACTACGACAACCAAGAAGCTGCTATTCGAGGTGCGAAAACTAGTATCTGTTCGATGGGACGCCGTCTCAGATTCGTTCCCTAGCATTACGAGCGTTGCTTGAGAGGCACTGGGTTACTGTTACCTCTCACACCCCCACCCCAGCATCGGAAGCGTGTGGATGACGTGAAGGGAGGATGTCTACCTCCAAGCAGGTCGAGGAACTTCGGCGAGAGCTGTCCAGTTCTGTTTCGAAGCTATCCGAGCTTCAGCGTCACTATGCCGCACAATCTCGCGAGTGCGGATGCTTGCGCGAGGAGCTCAGGGCCAGGACATCATCCAACGAAGCTCTCGTTGTTGAAGTTGAGAAATGGAAACGTACGGATGTAACGAAGGAGGGTCGTATTGCCGATGTTCTCAAGCAGGTCGAGGGGCTCCAACGGGACTTGTCTATGTCCACATCTCAAGTCACCGATTTTCGGAGTCATTGTGAAGTGCAGTCACGCGAGCTTACCTCCATACGCTCTGAGCTCAAATCCACATGCGCGTCCAATGATGACAAGGACCGCACAATCGTTGTTCTCACTGCCAAGGCCGAGGAGCAGAAAGCTGCTAGCACAAAGCAGGTTGAGGGTCTCCAACGAGACTTGTCCATGTCCGCGTCCCAGATCACCGATCTCCAACGTCGTTGTGATGCCATACTTTCATCCAACAAAGACAAGGACCGCACGACTGCTGCTCTCAGTGCTGAGGTCAAGGAGCTCCGGAAAGAGCTATCCATGTCTACGTCTCAGGTCACCGAACTCCGGAATTATTGTGAAATGCAATCACGCGAGCTTACCTCCATGCACTCTGAGCTTGCCTCCGTGCACTCCGAGCTCAAATCCACATGCGCGTCCAATGATGACAAGGACCACACAATCGTTGTTCTCACCACTAAGGCTGAGGAGCAGAAAGCCGCTAGTACCAAGCAGGTTGAGGGTCTCCAACGAGACTTGTCCATGTCCGCATCCCAGATCACCGATCTCCAATATCGTTGTGATGCCATACTTTCATCCAACAAAGACAAGGACCGCATGACTGCTACTCTCAGTGCTGAGGTTGAGGGGCTCCGGAAAGAGCTGTCCATGTCTACGTCTCAGGTCAGCGAACTTCGGAGTTATTGTGAAGTGCAATCACGCAAGCTTGCCTCCATGTGCTCTGAGCTCAAATCCACATGTGTGTCAAACGATGACAAGGACCGCACAATCGTTGTTCTCACCGCCAAGGCCGAGGAGCAGAAAGCTGCTAGTACCAAGCAGGTTGAGGGTCTCCAACGAGACTTGTCCATGTCCGCATCTCAGATCACCGAGCTTCAGCGTCGTTGTGATGCCACGCTTTCATCCAACATAGACAAGGACCGCACGACTGCTGCTCTCAGTGTTGAGGTCGAGGAACTCCGGGAAAGGTTGTCCATGTCTACGTCTCAGGTCAGCGATCTTCGGGGTTATTGTGAAGTGCAATCACGCGAGCTTGCCTCCGTGCGCTCTGAGCTCAAATCCACATGCGCGTCCAATGATGACAAGGACCGCACAATCGTTGTTCTCACTGCCAAGGCCGAGGAGCAGAAAGTTGCTAACACCAAGGAGGTTGAGGGTCTCCAACGAGACTTGACCATGTCTGCATCCCAGATCGCCGAGCTTCAGCGTCGTTGTGAAGTACAATCGCATGGGTACTCATTGAACAAAGGCAATGATCGCATGATTGCCACTCTCACTTCCCAACTCGAGGAGCTGAAGCGCACAGATACTTCGAAGGAAGAACGTATTGCTGTCATTCGCAAGCAGGCTGAGGATCTCCAACTAGAATTGACAGCTACCCAACGTAAAATCGTGGAGCTGCGGCGACGTTATGGTGAGGGGGAATATGCCGATACAGAGATCAAGGGAGACGCCTCCAAGATAGTGCGGATCCAAGGAATTGGCGATTTCGAGCGGTGGATGCGTGAGAGCTCAATTGACAATGATTCACAAGACGAGCTGTTAGATCCTTCATGTGAACGCTGTGACCACAACCTGCTTGCTCGTAGGGCTCTCTTGGGAGTTCGTTCGCAGAACTGGAGTGTGGCCTACCAGGATGCTAAAAAGGTGATCTCTAAAGTCTCGCTTTTTGTATGCTAATGTTTTAGTTGTTCAAATGTAAAGTCCATCGACATTCAGCCGTCTGCCGTGGGTTATATTGCCAAAGTTCTCGCACAAATTGGAATGGGCGAAAAGGAGGAGGCGATTCACGTATTTGACCTCGCGTTCTGGAACTGTCATGCGAATGAGAGCAGTTTGCTACTGCTTATCAAAGTTCGTGATCTGTATCCATCTATGAGCAGCTTTCAATACGATTTAACATTTGCGTCATTTAGACCATCATGCTGTTCGTGGCCGGGAAATACGACGAGGCAATCTTGCGCATGCATGATTTGATTGCCGTTCCGAATGATGATGAGACTGTGTCCTGCTGCATCCAGGTACTCCATACTCCATGCGATCAGATTGCGGATATGCCCCTGACAATTTCGTCTAGGTCCTCGGGAAAATGTACCTCATGCGAGGTGACTATAAACATGCTACACAGTCACTTGAACGCGCACAGGCTCTCTCCTCATCCAATGCATGTTCTTTTTTGGACCGTGTCTCGCTCGTAGGTTATTTTCGTGGCTCCCATTGTTGCACGCATATACTGGTTCTTAGGTACTCGGTTGGAGCTTTGAGGGGCTCCAAGTCACGGTGCAGCGATGCAATTGCGAAGCTCTTCTTGCTACAGGCGAGATACAGGAGGCCGCCGAAGCACTTTGCAAAATGTTGGATACCTTTGACGAGAGACTACGTAAGGAAACAGCAGAATGGGTTGCTGGTGCGTATTGGCATAGTTGGGTAGGTGGCGTAGATAACATGTAGCTGAAGACCTCAAGAAGAAATGTGTCGATGGGTTGGAAGCACTCGGCGACTCGGCATTCAATGCTGGGGAATACGAAGAAGCGGTTTTGCGGTACTCTTCTGCGTTGTCTCTCAATCCTTCCGATCCAATAAGTATCCTTGCGAAGCGCAGTGGAGCCCGAGCTTCAAAGGGGTTTTGGGCGGATGCATTGGCCGATGCAAATGAGGTACATATTGTATCGTATTTGACTCCATCTCGCTCATTTTCCGTAAATGTAGGTGATCAAGCTGGACCCTTCATCTCATCAGGGATACGAAAGGAGGCACGCCGCACTCCATGGATTGGGAAATTACGATGAAGCGATCCAGACTATCCTTGACTTGCTTTCGATTATCAAGAACTCCCCAGATGAAGAACTACGCCGTATGTTCCTGATACTGTCGCAGAGATCATGCCTTTAAGATCCTCATTAGGACTGCGAGAAAACTATAACACTCCGCGCGATGCCATAGCCGCAATTAATTCCGCCATTCAGAGGATCTTTGAGCTCTGTCCGATCGTGCTCATTGACGTCACCACGGGCAAACTATGTGACGCACATGAGCGGATTCGGGTTTTCAAATCGGAAAAGGCATTCATGAAGCTCGTTTCCGAGATGTTAACCAAGAAAATAGACGACGACGACCATATCCTTCAAGCTGTCGCACAGTTCTTCAAATGGATCATGTTTTCTCATACATGGGAAGGCAAAGAACCAACGTTTCAGGACGTCAATCTGGTCGATACGATCTGGAATCTGGACGATTCATTGCTCAACGAAAAACTGCGTCAATTTTGTAAAACAGTCGGCGCAGATGGGTATCGATGGGCCTGGTCGGACACATGCTGCATAGACAAGAGCACGAGCGCCATCTTGAGTCAATCACTTACCTCTATGTACGGCTGGTACGAGGAAGCAGCAGAAACCCTCGTCTATCTCATGGATGTCTTGTCTTCTTCAGAAGTCGGTGACCTCACGAAGAGCTGGTGGATGACACGTGCTTGGACCTTGCAGGAATTTCTTGCATCGAAAGTTGTCCGGTTCTATAACCGTGAATGGCAACCATATCTCAACGATAAGAACAGGAACCACAAGGAATCTCCTGTGATCAAGCAGGAACTAGCTGATGCCTTGAAAGTCGCCCCGGAGACAATTGCTAGCTTCCGGCCCGCGGATCTCGGAGTGCGAGAGAAACTTTACCTAGCATCTACACGAAAGGCAACGGTGGAGGAGGATATTGCATACTCTCTGATCGGAATATTCTCGAGTGACATCGTACCCCGCTATGGCCTGGGAAAAACAGCGCTCGGCCATCTTCTCGAAAATATCGTCGCTCGCTCGGGAGACGTAACCGTAATTGCATGGACAGGAAGATCGCTCCCATACAATTCAGCTCTCCCTATGTCCCTCGCTGCATACAGCAGAAATCCGTATACCCCACCGCCCATGGACGCGCAAGAACTGGACGCGCGGGTCGAACAGCTGCGTGTTCGATGGCCAAAAGAAAATGCCTTGACACTTTACTACCAGATCATCCAGCTCCCTCGAGCAACGTTCTGGAATCGTTGTTTGCAGCTCCCATGTATTGTATTCTCGGTTGCAAAGATTGGCATACAGGATAACCGTGGTCGAGGATTCCTCTATCGCGCGGCCGTCTCATTGCTCGGCAAAGTGGATTTTAGAACTGCGGACACGATGCCGCTGACGAAGCCACGCAAGCTCATCTTTGTACATCCCTGGTTCCACGAGCTACTTGATCCGCGTGACGGGTTTATGGCGGACGAGTCCGACGTTGAGTCGGATGCGGGCGGGTCCTACGAGTCGGAGGGCGAGTCGGATACGGGTTCAGGCGATGCTTCTGTTCCCGCGTCACCCCTGCACCCCGAGCCTCTAGTATGCGCGGACAGCTATACCCTAGCGCTACGGGTCATCGCTCGTCTTGGACGGCCGTTCAGCATGCTGTTGCTTGAACAGTTGCCAAATGGCCAATACAGGCGCGTCGCTGCCGAGAACGAGATCATAGTTCCTGGAGTTCCTCATGAAACGGACTTTAAGAAGGGTATCCGGGTCAAAGTGTTGGAGATTATTTAGTTGGACGGATTGATGGTGTAGTTGGCTTGTGCTTGTCTGCTTTCGACGTCGATCGTTGATCGGATAGATCTGATCCACTCCCGATGTACTACGTGTTATAGTTTATGGATTGCTTGCTTCGTCAAGATTGGGCGCACCACTAGTATTGAATCTGGAATGAATGGCTTAGATCACTGAGCTATAACACAAGATAAGTCTCATGAGTCTAATCGAGAGTCTTATTACCCCTATCTGTATTACAGGTTTGTTCGGACTGCTGAATCTCCCTGCTTGCATACAGTGGCGTGCGCCGTCGTATATGTATCTGTGCATCGTAGATATCCAGTGGTCGGTCGTCCTTGCCCTCGTACTTCGTACTGGTCACCCCAACGGAATCCAGTCCAGTTCTTCTGTGCCCACTCGCCTCAATGTTTCCACCGTTGGCCCGGTCGGTTTGGTCACGAATGTGTTCTGTCCGCACCACCCGAACCAGATCGACAGCACCTACACAACATCCATGCCGGCAACGTAATCGCAAACGTCGCCTTTCTTCGGTCTGCGTAATCCTGATTGACCATGAGTCCGAGCTTGTCCATCAACATGCACCAACACGCACCGTGACATGTACATCCCCGATGTGGGGTTCCGATCTGTCGTTTGCATGTTGTACCTAGTGAAAAATGAGCGATTCATATGCGCCGTGCATCGTGATGAGGACACACCGGGACAGCCACAGGGATGTGTTCGATGGAATTTGTATTCCCGTCTGACCCCGCAGATGTGTCGTTTGTCTGCTGTACCGAGCATCGATGTAAGGACGACCATCCAAAGAAAAGAAAAGAAAAGACATACCGGGCTCGTCGTAGGGACTTGTCCACTTGATGAGGTCTCGTTAACAGGAACACCACCGGCCGGGGGTGTCGACGTCGTACTCCCTTGCTGTGGCTAGCAAAATATCACAAAGCATGACGGAAATGCAATCACCAGGGAAAGAATGTGATCATACCGGGCTAGGTGCATTTGGACGCGAAGCACCTCGTTTGCTTTGGAGGTATTTTTTGATGTCTTCTGTCCACGACGAACGAGTCACTGTAGCCGGGTTGAATTTCACCTCCACTCGCTAGGACGCACATATCAATCTCGGCACCACGGATCGTTCCGTCAAGTGCACTCACTCGTCTACGTTTGCCCATCGCCATTCTCGAAGGTCCTGCATTCACATTCCCACTCGTGGGCGGGTACGACAGTTGGTCGGACGTGTCCAGGATCGTCTCCCTGTTGCTCTTCCACTTTAGTATACCCAACTTGAACTTTGGGAGGCGTTGAGATGGCTTGGTTGCATTCGGTGGCGCTTCTGGTGGTGCCGCAGGCGGGTAAACCACGGGTAGTGCATCTGGTAATCTGGGTGCAGCACGAGACAAGCTCAACACTGGCGCTTTCACGGGACCATGAGTAGAGGCGGCCGGAGACGGTGGCTCCCGGGGGTGTCAATACAGAAATAATAATGGAACGGAATGATACCGACCTCGTCAAAGTCGAAAAGGGGTTCCGGTACACTAGAAGGCAACTCGGCCTGTGTGATAGTGGGGACTCGCTTCAAAAGACAACTGACCACATACATCGAGGGGATCACTTCCACTGCCTTGGCTCTTTGACTCGGCCTCGACTGGATTGCGCTCGGCAGCTGGTTCTCCCTGTAAGTACATGCGTGATGGTGTCAGTGCGAGGCTTTCAGCAAGAGTAACCCAACCCTACCAGGAAGGAGTCGGGTTGATCATTGTCTTCCGAGGAAGCTTGCTCCTCTGGTTGACCATGGCCGCTGGAGGCCTAGCATAGTTGAAAAATGGGATAGCAACAATGTTAGATGGCGGATGAGGTTCTCGGGATACACCACAACACACGTCACTCAGGTTACTGTGGCCTTCTCCACTGTGATTCTCGGGCTCGGGCTCGTTGGGATCCGCAGTTTGTCCCTAGCGCAGGAAGTGAGAAATTTCCAGTGACTGCAGGGAGACAAAACTTACCCGTGTTTCGTCATCGTGGACAGGGTACTCGTCTTGTCGTTGCTCACGAGCGGATGCCTAACATATGATATCTACACGCAGCATGACAGAACAATACACAGTACTTACAATAATCTGTGATAGATCTTCAATGATGATTTTCCCATCCTCTGTACCTATTGCAATCAGCTCGTCATTTGGCGACACTGCTATCGACAATGCTTCTTGAGAGTACTCGACAAGAGCAAGTTGGTCGTGCGTTGTCGTGTCCCAAAATGTAACGGGACGGCCTGCAGAGTACGCGACGAATTCTCCGTGCTTCGGTAGCGCTATACACGATTCCCTGGTGCTCTCCGGAACTGTCCATTCTGAGACTGCTGACCCGATGGCTGCATCGAATTCCATGATCTTGCTGCCAGATACAACGAGCAGGTGGTTTCCAAACCAGACGAGACCTTTGTTGTTGTCTGGCGTGACGTTTACATTGATTTCCACAAGCAAGCTGTGATCACTGCTATCGTAGATTCGAACACAATTCGGTGTTCCCGTTGCGATCCTATCGCCGTCTGGTGAGAATTTGGCCGCTCTGACCGCTTGCTCGTGGCGAGGCTTCCATACGCATTGACGTGTCGCCACGTCCCAGACAGAGGCCGTATGGTCGGCCGACGCGGAGACGAGCTGCGTCGAGTCGGGAGAGAAGTCGACCGCATAGATGTTGCCCACGTTGCCCCTGTACGAAAAGACTTGCTCGCGCGTCTCTGCATCCCACATGATCACTTCGCCCACGCCCGTCCCGCCCGCCGCCCTTTTCCCATTGTCGGACACCGCGAGACACAAGATAATGTTCCGCGTTGGCATCGATCCTATTTCCTTGCCGTCTTCGACTTGCCACAGTCGCACCACGTCCCCGTAGCCGCCGCTCACAAGGTACGCGCCATTGGCTGAAAATTTCAGCGCGCGAACATCACCACGGCCATTGATCTTGATTGGTGGCACACGTCCATTAAGTTGTTCTTGTTCCACTGGGAAGCGGTCAGCACGAACACGCGGTCCACCTTGTCAGTACGTACCAGCCATAGCAGTGGATACAGTGTGTCTTTTACGAGCGACACGGTGGAGCAGCGCAGATTGCAGGCGTCAACGATCCCGCGCCCTTGACCTTGAACTTACGGCATTTTTGTCGGGCGGTAACCCTGCGCTCAGGTGCAGTGTTCCTGACGACTTCTGTATCCGATCCCTTGCGCTTCCCAAGCCCGCCAGGCCGCTATTCACCTGGCTACCAGCCCGGGACGTGTTCTTAGTGTGCTTTGTACGATGATTTTCTGAGTCCCTCAGTGACATAGTACCCTAACTGCCACCCCGGGTCGTTAGTTCCAGTAAGCTCCAGTAGGTAGCAGGGCGATGAGGGGCCCATTCAACAAACGATAGTGCCTTCTCTTCGTTGTGTCTTGCCGTCCTTGTTCTTTCTGAGCCATGTCCATGAAGAGTCGACGAGTAATCGAACCCGCTGTTCTTTCAACCAGGGCACGGCTCATCACACAATCGACTCGATGGTGGCCGACATGACCCGACGATCGCAGCTAGAGTGAGTCAAGGTGTTTGTCAAAGTAACCCAAATTCAAGTGGAACAAAAGGGTGCCGCTTCAAGTCCTGTAATCCCCCGTTGAATCGTCCGGATCACTAATCGATGCAAGGTCAGGAATGCGTTCCGACCCCGCTCCCAGCAGTCGATCTGAACACCATCCCCGCCGGCAACGTCATCCGAGCGAGCATCACCTTTTTGTGATCTACATGATCTTGGTCGACGGTGTATTCAAGAACTGTCGGCCAATCGCACGATATGCACCGTAACATGCAAATCCCCAATGTGGGGTTCTAATTCGTCGTTTTCATGCCTGATCTAGAAGGAAATCAGCGATCGAGGCATGTTGAGCATCAGGCTGTAACGACATCCCAGATGTCTGTGTTCCCATCCGATCCATTGTCAATCTGATGAGTTGGAAAGGTCAGACGAGTGTCCGACATCGTCTGATGTCAGTTGGTTGTATCTTCAGACGAGACCATACAGGAAGTGAGATATCAATGACCAGGTGGTAGCCCTGTTGGTCGCTCGCTCAAGACTCGGAGTGTGTGGCGATGTACCAGAGAGCCGAGGTACGACCTGAAATCAATCTTTACAGTGAATTCCCCAGTAAAAAGTGCCAATGGCACGATAAAAAAAAGATCGCTGAAAGAGAGACGATGCAGTGCAGAGATCTGCGCAATTCGACTTCAAATCCATCGTCGAGAAGTTGAGAGGCAGAGTGACTGATTTCGTTTCGGAGTGGTTTTATGTGCCAGGTTCTACCTGACTCCGAGTGCTTGTTTGTCGGCTGTTCCAGTCTGCAAATAATCCTTTGAAGTCCTATGCATGCGACTGTTAGTGGAGTACGAGTAGCAGGGGCTATGTTGACCGCAGACTGAACTTCTCGAGACATTAACGGTAGTCGATGAATGAGACAGTCTGAGCCCAGACGGTATGGCATGAACTTCATCGCAGGTATAACACACAGCTTTAGTCCACTGGACCAACTCTAGTATACACCGCCCTCCTTCAAGTCCGATAATCACCGTTGTTCTGCACGTATCCCTACAAGAACACACCAGTATTATGAACTTTCCCATCGACGCCACACCAAAGGTTAAAACACTCACATAGTTAAGATCGTACCTAGCCGCCTCCGTGCCGCCAACCCCTTGTTCACCAAGGTCAACCTTGATTTCAAAGTCTTCTTCCCCGAATATTTCGCTCGCCCACGTCTTGTCAACACCCACTGGCTCGCCGTTCTCGAGAACGACAAGCGGTGTTGGATTGGGTGACGTGGGTGATAGGACGAATACGACGCTAACGAGATCCGGGCCGAGGGGAGTAGAGCCTGTCGAGGAAAGGATGCGACGCTAGCTGATTGAGATGGGTCGTTGGTTAAACTATAAGGGAACCAAGTTGCGTGTGACTTGCCTTGCATCCTCGCCGTAAGGAGCGGTCTTTACAAGCGCCGAGGTGCTGATGGTCGAGGCGACGTTGTGGGCATCTGCATACGACGCCGCATCCCAACGAAAAAAAGTCAGGACACCACTCAACTATACAATGCCAGGCCAAACCCACCTTGACGCCTTGGTAGCACCTCCGCCATCGCGAACGATGAGCTTGGCCAAGTTGACGGAGAATTTGGTGAGATGGTCCCTGAACGTGGCGTATGCCGGGTGCCGTGAATCCATCTATTTCGGCGAGATTGGATGCGTTGGCGTCATGAGCGGCACCGTTTGAGAAGACGGTGATAGCATCGTTGGTAGACGTGTCGCCATCGACAGAGATGGAGTCGAGGGGTCGCTCTACGGCATAGGTCAGTGCAGACTGCAAACTTTTTGGAGAGACGGGCGCATCGGTAAGTATGAAGGTAGCATGTAGGCCAGCGGCGGGGGGAGGGCCGGGAGGGGTAACAGGTGAGATGGCGGACGGATGGACGAGCAGCTGACGAGGCGGGGTCACCCATTTTATGGTGAATCATGATCGCACCCTTGTCCGTGCCTGCCATGTGGTGTACGTTTTTTCCGTTGATTTCGAAGGCGCGCGCACGGAGTTTTGGGAATGTGTCGGTGGTCATGAGAACGAAGAGGAAGAGAACGATTGCTGGGTGCTGAAGACGGGAAGTTGAACGCCGATCACGCCAACGGACACAAGGTCGACTGTGGAGGGAAGTAAAGACAGCGTCTCCAGCCTTGGACATATCCCAGGCGTCCTGGGGGCCCTTTTTGCCGGACTGCGTTCGTACACCCGCTGTTCACGACAATGACGCGTGCTCTACGGACTAGTTTTTGGAGGATATCGCGGAAAACAAGGGCCGGGGCGGCGCTGAAAGCGTTCAGGGTGAAACACGCGGCAGCGGAGGTTGGATGAGGAGGGTTGGACAGGACAAGCGCAAGATCGAGTGGAGGTTTCGGTTTTTTGACGCGGCGTGGATGCCTGTGACGAGGTAGCCTTTGGGCAAGTTCGACTCTGGAATGGGCGCATGAAGGTGGTCCTTTGGCGGCGTCGGTGTCGGTTTGGTGGTGATGGTCGAAGACAGACGGGTCGAAGGGGTGCGTGGTAACATGATTTGGCATGACTTCCTCTTCAGACTCTACACCAAATGTTGCACCCTCGGACACAAGCGCGCAAAGCGCAACTCCCGCCCTTGAAATACCTCGCTCGTACAATAAAAGGTGTCGCTAACAAGAAAGACGCCCAATTCTACCTCGGCAAAGTCTGATCTCACCTTCAAGGTGGGCTTGCGAGTACATGGACCGATCCATCCACACAACCTGCAGTCAAAGCGAACCGCGGGTTCCCGCGTTCCTACCGGTGTCCCTAGTTACGAATGCGTTCCATCCGCGCCAGCTGAACCGGATCGACAGCACCTACACAACATCCATGTTGGCAACGTAATTGCAACCGTCGCCTTTCTTCGGTCTGCGTAATCCTGGTCGACCATAAGTCCGAGCATGTCCACCAACACGCACCAACACGCACCGTCACATGTACATCCCCGATATGGGGTTCCGATCTGTCGTTTGCATGCTGCACCTAATGAGCGATTCATATGCGCCGTGCATCGTGGTGAGGACACACCGGGACAGCCACAGGGATGTGTTCACTGCGGGGGGTGTCGATGGAATTTGTATTCCCATCTGTGTCGTTTGTCTGCTGTATCAAGTACCGATGTAAGGCCGACCATCCAAAAAAAGAGAAAAGACACACCGGGCTCATCGCAGGGACTTGTCCACTTGATGATGCCTTGTTAACGTGAACACCACTGGCCGGGGGTGTCGATGTATTATTCCCTTGCTGCGCCTAGCAAAATGTAACGGGCATAACGAAAACACAATCACCAGGGAAAGAAATGTCATCATACCGAGCTGGCTGCGTTTGCACCTCGTTTGCTTCGGAGGTATTTTTTAATGTCCTCTGTCCATGACGAACGAGTCACTGTAGCCGGGTTGAATTTCACCTCCACTCGCTAGGATGCACATATCAATCTCGGCACCACGGTTCGTTCCGTCAAGTGCACTCACTCGTCTACGTTTTCCCATCGCCATCCTCGAAGGTCCCGCATTCACATCCCCACTTGTGGGCGGGGATCGAGTGATCGTGCCGGGCGGATCGGAAGTCTCCAAGTTTGTCTCCTTGTTGTGCTTCCACTTTGACATGCCCATTTTGAACTTTGGGAGCCGCCAGGAGACTTGGTCGCATTCGGTGGTGCTTCTGGTGGTGCCGCGGGTGGATACACCACGGGAAGTGTATCTGATAATCTGGGTGCAGCACGAGACGAGCTCGGTACCGGCACTTTCTCGGGATCATGGGTAGAGCCGACCGGAGACGGTGGCTCCCAGAGTGTCAGCACAGAAATGATAATGGAACAGAATGAAACTGACCTCGTCAAAGTCGAAAAGGGGTTCCGGCACACTAGAAGGCAACTCGGCCTCGACTGGATCATCCTCGTCGGGTTCTCCCTGTAAGTATTTGCATAATGGCGTCAGTGCGAAGCTCTTGACAAGAGATCCTACCAGAAAGGAGTCGGGTTGATCGTTATCTCGGTCTCCCGAGGTTGAAGCTTGCTCCTCTGGTTGCCCGTGGCTGCTGGGGGCCTAGCATAATTGGAAAAAAAAGGGAATAGAAACAATATTAGATGGCGGGTGAGGTTCACGCTATACGTCGTAACGCACCACGACCAGGTTACTGCGGCCCTCTTCACTGTCATTCTCGTGCTCGGGGGAGTTGGGAAAGTGAGATATTTTGAGTGACTGAGGGAAACAAAATGATACCCGTGTTTCGTCCTCGTGGCCAGGGTGTCCATCTCGTCGTTGCTCCCAGCGGATGCCTAACATAGGAGATCTACATGTAGCATGATGGAACAATACACGGTACTTACAATGATCTGCGATAGGTGTTCAATGACAATTTTCCCACCACTTCCACCAATTGCGACTAGCTACAGGTCCGTCAATTTGTTCTTGTCCCGGAAAGCGGTCAGCACGAACACGCGGTCCAACTTGTCAGTACGTACCTGTCATGATGGATGGCGTTGTGTCGTTTACCAGCGAGACGGTGGATCAGCGCAAATCGCAGGCGTCAACGTTGGTCCTGTGCCCTTGGCCTTGTTTACGGCATTTTCAATGTCAGGCGTACACCCTGCGCTCAGAGCTGTGTTCCCGACGACCAGTCCGAGACATGTTCTTAGTGTGCTCCTTGGTATGATGGTTCGCTCCCCCCCGACTCCCTCCGCATCATAGTACCATACTAAATTACTAAATGCCACCCGAGGTCGTAATACGCTTCAGTAGCCAGTAGTGGTAAGTGTACGTTCTCCTCTTCAATGCATCTTGCAGCAATTGACCTACTCACAGATCGTCACGCGGTCGCGCGGCCAGAGGTCCGGACGGACGCAAAGACGGTTGGTCGAACTACAACTCGACGGTGGTCGATATGGCCATCGATCGCAGCCTGAGTATGTATCGGTGTTTGTCGAAGTAACCTAAATTCAGCGAAACAAAAGTTACCACTTCGAGCCCCGTAATCCCTCGTTGTCGTCAACTAGTGTATGGCCATACCCCAGCATCCAGCATCCAGTGGAAATGGGTACTAGTAGAAATATAAAATGGAAAAGGTCGTACATCCATGACCCCGTCCCCACTCCCCGCAGTCGATCCGCACATCATTTGCGCTGGCAACGTCATCGCCAGCGTCACCTTTTTGCGGCGCGCATAGTCTTCGTCGACATCAAGAACTGTCGGCCAACTGCACGATGTGTGCCGTGATGCAAATCCCCGGTGTGGGGTTCTGGTTCGTCGTCATCATGCCTGACCTATGAGGAAATGAGTGATTGAGGCGTGTTGAGCGTCAAGGGAAAAAAAAACACAGCTGGCCGGCGGGTGAGGTCGGCGAGGTTGTGATACCGCCGGGAGATGGCCGACACGCTGCTTCCAGGTCGTCGCGCTGGATTTGTCAGTGCCGATGGTCTGTCGTCACTTGGAATGGAGGCCTACTACAACAAACCGGGCGGCAGCGTATCTCGGACTAGGCAAGTACGTGGCACCGACGCAGAACCTGCTAAAGCCTAGTCCTAGTGGTTATCCTAAGGGAAAGAGAAAAGAAGCAGCGTACATTAGGATGGAGGCTAACGATCTACGAGACTGACCTGACGGCGGTAGCGGGGCCTTGCATATGACCACCAGACTAACAGAAACTTGAAAGCATGATTCGCCCCATAACCACTAGTTTCCCGACCCTAGCAAACTTGTGATTCAAGCGCTAAGTGCAAACATGATCCGGGGTCAGCATCCCGGGACGGTACGAAGCGATAAGAATGACTCCCTGTGTGCCTGGGGTGATCAGGAAGAAGTGTGCGGAGCAGAGAGCTCGGAACATGGAAGTCATTATACTATATCGACATCGTCCAGGATCGGCGGAACACATAGGGGGAGCGGCACCCAACGCCACCAAGTTTGGCAAACAACATTCCGTGCATCACATCAGTCGCGCCCACATGCCGCAAAGTACTGGAGTCGTTAACCTTTCATGGTGTGGCACCTCCGGGCGATGTGCCGCTGCTAGCTTTGTTCTTACTGGCGTGATTTTGATGCTGCAACGAGCCTTCAGAGTGTGCCGTACAAGGAGTTCCGATCCAATCACTGTCTTCGTTCCGAAAGCCCCCAAAAGCGCAACGTTACGAATGCCAGTTGGAAAGGTCAGACGAGTGTCTGACATAGTTTAGATGTATACTACCAGGTTGGTAAGTTCACTTCCTCGAGGTGCATAAGTAGCGGAGCGTCCTGAGCGACACTCGTAACGCACCAAATTCCTTCCATAATGGAGATCACGTCCTTGCTTATCATCCTGGCATTATACCTCCCTCTCATGGCTCCGACTGTTTTTCTGAACGGCCGTGACATGTTCGCCCGTAACGACACGGTGCCAAAGGATGATACGAGGTTTGACGATGCCGGTATATTTTGTGGAGATAATCACGATCGCGTAGGGGATTTCGATGGCATTCCTAAAGACGTCCCTCTAGTACCACACCCAACGATGGTGATGATGGTGACTTTAGAATTTGACGAGGTGCGACCTTATATATATGCTGGATGCAATAATGCAAGGTGCAGCGAATGACAGGGAAATGGCTATAACTGCCATCAAGAAGTTGCCATACATCAGGGAGACAGACAATAACGTTACCGCTTGACAACTTTTCATAGGCCATTCCAGAGGTGTGATTGGATGAAGTTGATCTAAAAAGGCAAATAAGGGTCTCGGCTAGAGTGTTTGCCGAGGAATTGCTAGGGAGCACTTATAACCACTCAGGACCATTTTTCCGACTTACTGATGAAGAACACGTCCCGGGTTGGTAGCCAGGTGAATAGCAGCCTGGCGAGCTTGGGAAGCGCATGGAATCGGATAAAGAAGTCGTCGGGAACAGCGCCTGAGCGCAAGGTGTACTGCCGAAATAAGAAAAATGCCGTAAAAGCGAGGCGAAGAGCCCCACTCGTCCGTTGACGCCTGCGATTTGCACTGCTCCACCCGTGTCGCCGGTAAGCGATACACCATGACTGGTACGTGACAGTGTGGACGGCGTGTTCGAGCTGACCGAAGTTCCGGGACAAGAAAAAATTGACGGACGTGTGCCACCAATCGAGATCGATGGGGGTAGCTCGGTTCTCGCGCTGAAATTTTCAGCCAACGGCGCGTATCTTGTGAGCAGCAGCTACGGGGACGTACGACTGTGGCGAGTCGAAGACGGCAAGGAAATAGGAAGGATGCCAGCGCCGAACACTATCTGGTGTCTGGCGGTGTCCGACAATGGAAAATGGTTGGCGGGTGGGACGGGCTGGGGCGATGTGTTTATGTGGAACGCAGGGACGCGCAAGCAAGTCTTTTTACACAAGGACGACTCGGGCAACATCTATGCGGTCGACTTCTCACCTGCCTCAACGCAGCTCGTCTCCGCGTCGAACAACCGCACGGCGTCCATCTGGGACGTGGCGACGGGTCAACGCGTACGAACGCTTCGCCACGAGCAACCGGTCAGAGCGGCCAAATTCTCGCCAGACAGTGACAGAATAGCAACAGGCACACGGGATGGTGTTCGAGTCTACGATAGCAGAAACGGCAGCTTGCTCGTGGAAATCAAAGTAGAAGTCACGCCGAACTACAACAGGGGCCTTGTCTGGTTTGGAAACCATCTGCTTGTTGTATCTGACAGCAAGATCATGGAACTCAGTGCAGCTATTGGGTCGGTGGTCTCGGAATGGACAGTTCCAGAGAGCACCTATGAATCATGTATAGCCCTACTGAAGCATGGAGAATTCATCGCATACTCTGCACGCCACACAGTCACATTTTGGGACTCAACGACGCACAAACAACTTACCCTCATTGAGTACTCTCAGGCAACACAATCAATTGCAGTGTCACCAAATGATCAGTTGATTGCAGTCAGTACATGGGGTGGGAAAATCGTCATTGAACATCTACCATGGATCATTGTAAGTGCTGTGTATTGTTCCATCCCACTGCATGTAGATCCACTATGTTAGGCATCCACTCGCGAGCAATGGCGAGATGAACACCCTGGCTGTGACGACAAAATACAGGTATCATTTTGTCTCCCTGCAGTCACATGAAATATCTCACTTCCTACGTCAGGAACAAATTGCGGATCCTACCCCTTTCGAACGCAAGAACCACAGTGAAGGAGGCCACAGTAACCCGATCGAGGTGAGTTGTGGCGTATCACGAGAACCTCACCCGCCGCCTAACATTGTTTCTACCTACTTTTCGACTATGCTAGTCCTCCAGCGGTCGCAAACATCCAGGGGAGCAAGGTCGAGACGGTGATCAACCCGGCTCCTTCCAGGTAGGACTGGGTTACTCTCGCTGAAAACTTCGCACTGATACCATTATACATATACTCACAGGGAGAGCTCGGCGAGCCCAGCCAAGACAGTGGAAGTGATCTCCTCAATGTACGAACTCATTCGCCTTTTGAAGCGGGTTCTCACTATCACGCAGGCCGAGTTGCCCCCTAGTGTGCCGGCACCCCTTTTCGACTTTGACGAGGTCGGTATTATTCTGTTCCGTTATTATTTCTGTACTGATGCTCTCGGGAGGCACCGTCTCCGGCCGCCTCTACTCATGGATCCGAGAAAGCACCGGCGCTGAGCCCGTCTCGTCCTACGCCGAGATTACCAGAAGCACTATCCGTGGTTTACCCGCCTGCGGTACCACCACTGGCAGAAGTGCCACCGAATCCGACCAAATCATCCCGGCGCCTCCCAAAGTTCAAAATGAGTACGCCAAAGTGGAAACGTAACAAGGAGACAACATTGGAGACGCCCGATCAACTGTCATGCCCACTTGGTGCAATCACTCAATCGCCACCCATGAATGGGAATGTAAATGCAGGACCTTCGAGAATGGCCATGGGCCAACGCATAAAAGTGAGTGCGCTTAACGAAACGAACTATGGTGACGAGTTTGACGTGTTCATCTTAGCGAACGGTGATCAAATTCAACCCGGCCACGGTGACTGCTACTACGTCGTGGACAGAAGGCATCAAAAAATTCGTTCGAAGCAGACGAGGTGCATCGCGTCCAAATGCACCCAGCTCGGTATGATGACATTCTTTCCCTGGTGATTGCTCTTCCGTCATGCCTATTATATTTTGCTAGGCGCAGCAAGGGAATACTACATCGACAACCCCAGCCAGAGGTGTTCCTGTCAATGGGGCCTCATCAAGTGGACAAGTCCCTACAACGAATCCTGTGCGTCTTTTCTTTTTGTGATGGGTCACCTCATCTGGCTTGTTACTCGCTTGATGCGGCTACCAAAGGATGTGTCGGCGCGATCTGGCGAAGATATGTCTGTCATGAATGCCTCACGCGGTGCTGGAGGCGCCTCGACAAGCCCTGTGCGTCGCGTTTTTGTGACGGTCAACCTCATCTTATTTGACTCAACAGATAGACAACGGATCGGACGGAAACATGGACATGTCCCACGGTGAAAATGTTGTTACAGCCGGCCTGGTGTGTTTTTTTTCTCCCCTCGATGCTCAACGCACCTCGATCGCCCATTTCTTCCTAGGTTCGGCGTAGAAACGACGAACCAGAACCCCGCATCGGGGATTTTCACGTCACGGTACGCATCGTGTGCGTTGGCCGACAGTTCTTGGGCTCACCGTCGACCAGGATTATGCGGACCGCAAAAAGGTGACACTCGGGGTGACTCTGCCAGCGTGGGTGATATGGAGGTGTTGCCGATCGCTTGCGGGGAGCGAGGACGGGATACATTCATGACCTTTGGCGGTCCAGGAGATTTCGTTTGGATTTGTCCGACTTTTTTTCCACTTTTGATTTCTACTGGTACCATTTCCAC